>CAEFZY010024446.1:0-31579 GCA_903066815.1 Brachyrhaphis roseni | reverse complement strand
AAAAGCTAAGGTATATTACTAAAACTTTGAAAACTCTTTCTGTGTACCATCTGTATGTAGGCACATGCGGCTTATAGACAGGTGTGGCTTATGTATGCACAAAATGGTTTTTCCTTTAAGAATGCGCTGGGTGCGGCTTATAATCAGGTGCACTCTATAGTCTGGAAAATACGGTAATCAAATTTAATTGTGTGACTATTCTCATCTGCTCAGTTGCCATTAAAACTATGTTTTCTGACATGGAAAAATAGCTAAAAATGAAAGTAATTAACAACTTATTACTACATCCACAAATGTGAATAAACCACATGAATTTAGGCAGGTACAGTCACTATGAGTGAAATAAATGTTCTGTTGAAACAGGATCTTTAGAACATGATCCACCTTGTCTTATTTTCACAGATAAACACCTATTACTAATGCGTGGGGTGAGTTGTGCAGAAACCTCTCATGTTCTGACAGGATAAAAATGACTCACATCTAGTGCTTTTGACTAAGAAGCATATTTTATGCAGCAGCATTGTGTGTTGGTTTCAGCCAAGAATTACTTTTAGTGTCAGGCAGGAATGAGTTGTGCTTTGAAAAAAAAAAAAAAAGAGACAATTATCACACATTAAGTTTTAATAATTAAAGCTTCTGCTTCATAAGACAACCGCTTTGGTATAGGTATAGGTTTCATTATTTGATAAAGCAGTTGTGCACTGGCAAGGCCAGGCAAGTATGAAATGTAACCATTTCATTAACATTTTGAAACGGCATATTTGTCAAACTTTTAAAGAAAGTTTATGATTCACATACTGATAAGGGGTGAATTTTGATGCGTTTTTGTATCTGACATTTGTTACATAAGCCCGCATAAAGGTGAATCTCTCATCCTGTGCTTTCTTGTTGTCAGTAACCCCATGAAAAGACCCATAGCTCATTACCAACTGTAGCTTCATGGTCCAAAAACCCTTCAGATGAATGTCCAGGCAACACATTGGTGTACTTTAAGTATAGACTGCAACTTAGTGGTATTTCAGCTCATATTCTTATTTCTCTTGCCACATAACTTTGTCAACAAATGTGTAATAAGCTATTTCTTATTTTTATTACTAAAAATAATAAATGTCCTTTTCTGGTGGAGTTTTCTAAGAATAACAATTATTACTTTCTCAGGATGGCTACATAGTCCTTTACGGTGTATAATCAAAACTTCTACTATGCACCTCTGGCTTATTTTTCACCACAAAGCAAATATAGATTGACAAGTAAATTAAATAGGTACATATTGTGAATTTTGTTGAGTTTCGACAAACAAAAATATCTCTTTTAATTCATCACATTTTCATAGGGACATCATTGGGGAAAGCATACATCGCTTGCTCAAGTTGAGATTAGATTATATTTAAATATATTTTGTTAATCATTTTTGCTATAAAATAATTTTTTTAAGTTTTTAAATGTCTGCTCATTTTAACTACAAAAATGATAATCAGCTTATATTTTAACTTAATAGTTTGTATTTTAAATGAAACAGTTAAATAGCAAAATTTTTGGTTTTCATCATTGACTTCTGGTGAGATAATGTTAATGCCACAACATCCATGAACTCCAAAGTCAAAATGTGAGAAACTCAAGTCTTCCCTCAAAAGGAGTGTTATACAACAAGACAAGACATATTAACCAATAAATGTTTTATTTTTCCCCCTAAAGAACTCCACACTACTCTCTAAGTAGTGTGGAGTGTAGTGGGTGCAGTGTGTAGTGTTGTAGTACTCCAGACCGGTTTTGGTCTCGTGACCACTCTTTGATGGTTTCGGTCTTGTCTCGGTTCTTTTTTTTTTTTTTTTAAACCACAACTGTGGAAATGTCACTAAATTTACAAATAAACTATTGTCCAGTTTATTTGTTAACATCTTTGTTTTCGCTGGATGCAGTCATACCGATTAAAACCCAAACAATAACGTGACTATTTATGTGTTGCTGTTGTTACCAATCCAAGACATGCGCAGTGGTTTTCTCTGAGTGGCAGATGTCTGTCTAAGCGTTAGTAATAGTGTCTCGCTGCATAAATTATAAGAAATCAGATTTACTTTCACAGACGGTGGGGACTACGTCTAGCTTTTATCGTCACTTAAAAGAAGCTCAAAGAAAGGTAGGCTCTGTGCGCAAGATGTTAGCTAAGCTAGCTGTACAGTGACAAATTGCATTTAATAAGAACAAACGTTGTCACTCACTGCGCTAAATTATTCTTTGAAAACATGGCTTTTGACAGCCTTATAATAACAAAAGTCAGTATAGTTAATTGATAATCACACTATCAACTAACTGATAGAATGATACAGAAAAAATGGGTAAAGAAGAAAAAAAATCACTCAGATATTTAATACTTAAAAACAGTAAATAATAAAGAAAGAGCCTGTTAAAAAAAGCATTTTAAATATTAAACTTGAAAGTAAATTGAAAATCGAATTTGAAAAGTTTTAATAATTTATATGTTGAAAGAATAAAGCAGCTTAGAAGTGGCTTAAGTTTAATAACTGATATTTCCGAATTAGATTTTCTGATTGGAATTAAATTATTACTACTATTATTATTATTTATCATTATTAATACATTTCACATGCCATCTTGTCAAAGAATTATACAGTTGTCTGCTTAAGATAGCAATACTAACATTTCTAATAAATCCAGTAGTAAAGTTTATGATAAAATGTACAAAAACTTGTGGGATGAACTCAGCATGTTTTAATGGTGTCTTTACTGTCACTGAGATGAAATAAGTCCCAGGCTTTTAAGTAATAAAAAATATCTGCTCAATTAGTTAGTGTATATCTGCTCAATTAGTTAGTGTAAAATCAAAGTCCTTTTGAAATCTGGGAAGACTGTTAAAATTGTCTTATGTCCTCAGCTTAAGAATATTACAATAGTTCATCTTGTCTGGTGTAGACATGAGATGACACCTGTGACGCGACCAAACCAGCCTGGGTTGAGTAGTTCTCACAGAACAAATGTGCTCCACCAGGTGTCACAAGCCTTACTCTTGAACCTCTTGAAACTCTCACAGGATATCATGTTTAATGGGGAGCCCACTCTACCTTTAAAATGCACCAAAAGACGTCCTCGAGACTCTCCAGAAATCAATAACATTTTGCCATATGTCTAATGTTATGGTGGAGGCCTTAATCCAGAGTGGAGTGTCTTTTTAAAAAAACATCTTAATGTTATTTTCTTAGATATTTTTTATGTGCAGCAATGTCTTGTGAAAATTCTCAGGTAAAATAAAATGGAGAAACAATGTAGTGTCTTTATGGATGACATCCAGAAGTATCTGTACTGTAGAAATGTGGCTGAAGAGACAGTCAGTTCAGATGAAGGCCAAGATACAAAAAAAGACTCTATTGCAAGTTAGAAACCAGTATGTCCTTGCTTTTGAAACTCCCACAAATACTTCACAGAACGACAGTGTGCTTCTCAGATTATACTATGAGAACATTCTGAACTTTTATAAGTTGTTATTTGATCTACTGTATAGCTTTTTTACTGTTTTGGGTCTGTCTGAATTAGATCTTACATCCAGATTGTCCGGATAGTTTTGTACCTTATGGGGAACAGCTCCGCAGTGCTTCTACTGAAATGAAGATTTTATTCACACCAACTGCTTATTACACCAACTGGCATAAGCAGTTGGTGTCAGATGCTTCTGATCACCTTGTTTGGCAATACTTCCTCATGGTCACCAATTGGGCATTTTATCAATGGCCATCTTTAAAAATTGCGAACAATTTTTCAGGTGATATATTGAATGTATAGTTCTGAGATTTAAACATGGCACAAACACAAAGTTCACATTGTGTTTGTGAATTAACCTTGAAACAGTATGTGTGTTGAAAATTACTGCAGTGACTGTACAAATTCTGCATTAAATCATGAAAAATAGGGTGTTTTGCTTTAGATCAGATAACAGTCAAGCTGTGAGTGTTTTATTGCTCAGGGATAGCAGCTCAGCATTGTTCTTTTTAAATCGCTCTTTCCTGCAGGCAGCAACGATTCTTGCCTCATCTCTTTTCAGGCACTTGTTTACCCACATGACTGGATTTGCATACATTTGTTATTGAGGGATTTCTGCATTTTCAGCTTAACATAGAGTTTCCCTTTTCAAACCAAAAGCAGTGGATTTAGGCACCTGCTCTGCCGTCTTAAATCACCAAAACGACTCACTGATCATTCTAAGATGCTCAGAAAAATAAAATAGAATTTTATGAAGCTCAGTGAATATATACAGGTATTAAAAAGAAGAGAAGCGGCAGTTTTGGAGCTGCAGATCAGTTGTGGATTGACAAAGAACGATGAGGAAACAAACAAACAGGGCACTGACATGTCAGGCAGCGCTGTTTATCTTCACGTGGTTCTGACAGGCCTTCAGTGCTGCTGAGTGAAAACAGGCAATGTGGGAGAGATGAAGCTTTACCCCCAATTCCCATGTCTTTCCTACTGAGAGAAACACGCTTTCTCATGTGGCCCACCTGTCTTGTTGTTGTCCTCTCAGCTGGGCTTGTTTCACTGTCGTAAAAGGGCCGAACGACTCTCTACAGGGCCTTTCACTCCACTTTTGACCCCTTAAACATCCCTTCACGTAACAATGCCTGCACCTCATTTGGCGCTGTCTGACCAAACACTTTGGGGGAGTCTCTAAGGGCAGCTGTTGATCCTGACATTTCGTCTGTTTGCATTTGCAATTCAAACAGCCGAGTGCTGCAAAGATGTCAAGGTTGTTTTCCCTGTGTATACAGTTTGAATACTTCTCTAACATTTTAACAATGTATGTCATTCCAATCATCACATTTTTTTTTTAGAATTCTTTACAACTGCTTTTAATAGGCAGCTGAGATTTGTTAGAGAATATTAGTAAACCAACAGCAAAATAAAGACCAAGGAACACCCCTGCCAGGTCTTGGAGATGTTTTAGAGAGAAGTTCACAGCAAGGTTACAATATATATCAATATTTCAAGGTTTGAATATCTTTAAAGTGAAACTAACACCCAAATAAAAATTTTGTTGGTGATGAATTGTCTAAATAGGTTATTTAGAATTCTATCTTTATGCTTTTGTACAAATTTTGACATTTGCGTGCAATTAGTTTAGTTCAGTCTACAAAAATGTGGGAAAAGACAGATTAAATACCTGGTATGTAAATTATTTTGATGAAAAATAAAGGATAAGAAAGATAACAAAATAAACAGATAACATAAGAGACTAAAATCTGAGATTAAACAGCTTTAGTTATCCATAACTTATTGTGCATGTCACACATGTTTAGAGAGAGAACAGAAATGGTAAACATTCCAACAGAGATCGCTATTGTTCTCCTAAAAATTGTTCTGAGAGTGGAGCATAGTTCAAACCCTGCCTCTGTCTGTTGGATTATCAGTCGGGCAGTAAGTAGCGGAAATTGTGAGACTGACTCCTCTAACCTCAGAAAATGTAATGGGGAAGACAATTTCTGAAGCAGTTCAGATAAATTTTGTTGATGGATTAAAGTTCTCACTGTGTTTCCTGCCAAAGCCATCTGGGCAGCGTCCCTGCAACAATTTCACATTTTCTGTCTGCTTGCCGTCTCTTATCAGTTGATTTACTAAACACCTCATATGCAGTGAAATGGTGAAAATGAAACCACTTGTTTGGTTCATATCCTTCTTTAAGAAAGAGACTTTTTACTAACATGTTCAAGAAATTACATTTTCCAAAGATAACTTTTTTGGTCAGGCACACTGCAGTCTTAAATCAAATAATGTTTCATCATAAAGACAAAATTTTTCATAACTGTATTTGTTTTAAATGTCTTTACATATTTTAAAGGCTTGAGAGTCATTAACTTCTTAACTACAAAGCTAATTTTTAATCCACTCAAAATTGTAACACTTGATACAATGATGGGTATTGTATTTTCATGTTTTATGTATAACCAGTTGATGGAGATCCAGTGATTATAGAAATTCTACTAGTTTGAGCTAAGATCACTTAATCTAGATACAGAGCTTACTTGAAATGTTCTACAGTGGTCTGTAGAGATCTGCAGTCTACAGACTACTGTATATATGGAAACGTAAGCCAGGAGTTCATTAAGACTACTACATTTAAGATGCAGTTTAGGAAAAAAATCTAACTGATGTCCCATGTAAAAAATGTAGTTACATAACTCTAGCATATCACAATGCATATGAAGTTGAGAGAGAAACAATTATTTTATTTAAAGCATGTATACTTTCATCTGAACGTTTCTTTTTTAATTTTTTAGACCTTCAAGCTAATGCTAGTTTTATTATTTCCGCATTTAAAATTGAGAAATATGGAAAAAGAAATGATCAAACCCAAAACACAAGCGCATCAGTGCAGCACCTTGGAGCAAACTGGCACTCCAGAAATTTCAAACTGCTCTGTGAGCCTCTTTGGTCTGTATTTCTCCACAGTGGCAATTTTACATAAACACAAGGCTGTCTACAATTAGTTTTCTCACAACTAGATGTTTGGACAAGGTCACATTCAGATAATACACACATGGAGTGAAGATTGCTTAGAGAGAGTAGCTACTGATTTAATAACATCTTTGGACATCAGACAATTGACACACAGTAAGAAAAAAAATTGTAATGAAAGAATAAATTTTCTTTATGCCCTTATGCTCACAATATCTGCGCTGAATCCTTGCCCAAGTTATTTGTACTGGCTGGCCGTGGTTTGTCTTTTTGCATCATATTGTGGAACCAAGTTTCTGATTGTTTCACAATCACAGGAGAGAGGAAGTTTATTACAGGAGAAACTGGTTTTGGTTGGCGAAAAGAAGTACCCTTTTTTCTGTTGTTTGTGCTTAGTTCATCCATATTTCCTGCTTTGAAAGTGCTCTGTCAATTTATTTTTTGTCTCCAATAGGGGGGCAAAAAATGAAGTTCCCCTTTTGAAGGGGGGCCTTATTTGACATATTCAAATTAAAAAAGGCTTTTCTTGTCAAGGAAACCTTTCTTTTGTTGTTTATAATATTCATATAATACCCACTTGGAACATCTATTAATAACATCTATTGAATAGAAGGAGACACGTATGTACTGAAACAAAATACTTTTGGACTCAATCTAAAATGGAAATGTCCTGACATGTTGTAGTTCTCTGCATTTTATACAAGGATTATTTGGAAACTGTAAATACATAAATAAATAAATAAAATTTTTTGTTTTGCAATATTAAATAGTGAGAAGTTTCCAGACATTGTGGGTATAAATGCTATCAAATGTTAATGATCTATGTGTGGAAGAGCATATCTGGTTTTAATAGTGTTGCTCAAATGTTTCCTTTTGTGTCCTAAAATGGTGCTTAGCTTCATTTTTTTCTCTTCTCTAAAATACAAACATGACCTTTAAACCTAAACATATTTTTATTTCACACTTTAACAAACTTTAAAGCAAGCAAACATGAATGTATTGCATAAGAAAACACAGTAACCATAAAATAAACTGTGTTTACTCAGGTGTGATCGGGTCTGTTTTTCTGCCCCAGGCGAGACACAAATGTGCACATGTAACTTCACCTGTCTTTGTTTGTTTAGGTGTAATTTCCACTCTCACTCATCTGGACTTACACTTACCACACTGATTGTGTCTGTATTCGCAGGTGTTATCAGCACACACTCTGCTCTGGACCGCGAAGAAAAATCCGAGCACAGCATCGAGGTCAGACTCCCTCAATGTTCCCATGAACATTTTCAGTATCTTCAAATCTACACTAAAATCCTGCTACTCTGTAATGCATTGAGGTACCACAGTATCAATAAATGCATGACACGCTATGTTCTGCAGACTGTTAAAGGCAAGCCGCTGCCTGTTTAACCTCCTGTTTTTAATCCCACTTCTACAGAAAAGCAGCAGGCTTGTGTGCAGAAAACATGGCATCCAGTTGGAATGTTTTAATCAGCTGTAGGGAGGTGTGATAGCAGCAACAGATCATTGTTTGATTTCATCGAGGTGTCCTTTTAAACTCACTTAATATTCAGCAACACACTCTGAAATCTATCAGAGTAGACCATTTCTACTCACAGGAACAGCAGATGTTCAAGCAAAATTTTCTCAATTGGAAATGCCTTTACTTTTAATATTGATCTTGAGCTTCTGAGTTGGAAAACAGCTAAGTGACTGATTAATCCTCCATATAAATGTTTTGGCTCTGAAATAAGACATTCTACTTTTTTTGTAACAGATTAATGACTTAACCAAAGAATGTTCATTGAGGTTTAATGCTACACAAATAAGGAGATGCTTAAATTAATCTATATTGGTACCAGTAATTACCAGGTAACAATTTAATATCCAAATGTGTGGTAAATGTTCTCATCTTCTTGTTTAATGGATGATTTGTACAATCCTTAGTTGTTTTGTTTTTTTTCATCAAATTATACATTAGCATAATTATACTGCACATTGCAAATATGAAAACAAATAAAACAGAGCATATAAAAAATTCAAAATAACCACAGAACGAAAAACATGAAAAACTCTTTCTAATTTAACAATTTAGGTTTAAAATTTGAACAAATATCAAAACATTAAATCTAGCTTTTCTTTTTTTTTAGGTAATCGTATCAGACAATGGATCTCCACCTTTGCAGTCTACTGCTACGGTTGTCATCCAGGTCCTGGACACCAATGACAACCCGCCAAAGTTCACTGACAAACTTTTCCAAGTCAAAGTGCTGGAACAGCGCAAACGCGACGGCAAACAGAAAGTCTGCAGGATGGTCGCACGAGATGACGACGCGGGCTCTAATGCTGCCATCACCTACAAGCTTCAGGATGGCGCCGATGAGTGGTTTCACATCAACCCGCTGACTGGAGTGGTGACATCACAGGGAGATTTCTGGCCAGGGAACTACAGCATCCTCACTGTAGGTGTCCCATGTTGTTTGCATTGTTAGGAATTTCACAGCCTTTAGCTGTATGAGTGTGACTTTCAGAGTACAATGCCTTAAAAAAGGGAACTTTTTCAAATTTTGCTGTGTTGCAAACAAAACATGGATGTATTCTACTGTGACTTTATGTAGCAGACCAAAAGAAAGTATTGCTTGTTTGGGAAGTGGACACACAATGTTACATAGCTGTCAAATGCTTTGCAAATAAAAATGTGAAGGTCTCCAAACTGACATTGGAGAGCAATTTAACCCCATTTACTTTGAAACCACACAATGCCTTTTATTGCAGAAGTCATATAATTTATAAACTTGATTTAATGCATTTTGGTTAAACATTATTTCCTTCTACTTCAATATAAGATCCAGTTTGGAAAACCAGGGTCATTTTCAAACTGTTATCTGTTAACACTATCAACAAAGGTCTATGTATTTCTTAACTTTTTATGCATTCAAACACTGTAACAACAATTTCTCCAACAAAGGTTAAAGTTTGTGAGCAAGAGACGTTATGAGATGCAAACTGTCACAAGTTGAAGGAGTTTTTTATTTGATTATTCTGACACTGAAGTCAGAAGTTTTAGAATATTGAGTAAGAAAAGGCATAATTACACAGGCATAAAAGCCTTAAAAGCTTCTTGTCATCAAGTCAGCATCAGTGTTTACATCGATGCTGAGCGTAAAACATCAGGAAGTTGTTGTCTTTTCACTTTACGTAAGTAAAACCTTAACTCTAACCCTTACCCCTAACCCAACAAAACAACTACAGATTTTTACATTTTCAGAGTTTTAAGTGTTTTATGTGAAACAGCATCAAATGTACTGTTATCTTGCAATACATCCGCTAGATGTTCAGTAGCAATGAGAATTTTTTAAAAAGTTTACATAAGTATGGGATACTTACAGAAACAAAATACAGAGAATTGCTTTATTTCTTATTATCAATGCAAATTTTGTCGAAATAACAGGCTGCTGTAATTTAACATTACAATGACCACATTTTCAATAACAACCTAATTTGTTTATTAACATAAAAACAAAAAATATGGGATTATCAGATATCAGTGCTGACGACAGGTGTTTAATGGTGGTAAGTGACTTAGGTCAGATTGCAAGCAGAAACATTCTAATGTCATTATCCATCTGCTTTAAACCAGACGCAAACATGCTACATTTATCAGGAAATAGCTATATTGGCATTAAATTAATTATCTCCAGATGTCTTAATTAACTGAAACAGATTTCTCAGTTAATTAAAATACAATCCTGTTCATCATCCAGATATTCTTTTTTTTTTTCTGGTCCACACAGAATGAGATTAAGTCAATTTTTAGTGTGAAAAAACTTTTTCTGTACCTTTCTAGATCAAAGCCACCGATCAGGGCATCCCCCATCACTCATCCACAACTCGACTCGATATTGAGTGGGTTCGCCGTCCACCACCATCCAGCAAACCAATCACGTTCGAAGAGCCTCACTTCAACTTCGCTGTCATAGAAACAGAACCTGTCACTCACATGGTGGGCATCATCGCGATAGAGACATATCTCAACTTCCTGCAGTACGACATTGTAGGTGAGTGGACAGACTTAGATTTTCAGCAGAGTATCGATCAAAGCAGCAGAACTGATGAGAAAAGCAGAATGAACTTTGAGTTCTGATGAAGAGTAAGCACCTCAGATACGAGGCTAATGATTGCTAAAAGAAAACAAGGTTTTAAAATACTATTAATATTTATTTCTACAGGCTACTAAATTTGACAAGAAAGAATAGAAAACAAACTGCATGAAGCTCCAGAAACGAGCATGCACTGATCACCGAGTAATGGCTCCTCATAGATCACATCGAGTCTCTCCGACTCTGGCTCTGTGTGACATTAAACTCCTGCGACTGGAGGGAATTTATATTTGACATTCCGTGTATTGCAACTTCCACCAGAGTGCTGACTGTTGGAGCTGTGGTTTGGGCTGCAGAAAACAAACAGCTCACAATCATCATCCATCTTTATGAACAGCCTTATAATGTGATGTAGGATATTTTCTAAAGGTCAGCAAAGGGCTGCAATGCTAAGTAATGCTGGAACCTAAGAGTGAAAGGAAGAAAATCAACTTTTACTTCACTGCTTCCAGGAGTTATTGTGGTACTTGTATTTATTTTTTGTATTTAATTTGAAATTTAAAACTTGTGGGATTTCTAGAGCTGTGGACATAAAATATTCTTCATGAGGAGAATATACTATGGAACCAAAAAAAAAAAACAAATACATTTATATATATGTACTGATGGGAGAAGATATGAGATTAAAGACCTCTCTCTAATTACTTTCCAGCCTTGAATGATATTTTTGGAGAAAACTAGGCTAGATGCTTTGTGAATGGGAAAGTAGGTTGTAGAAAGTATTAACAGCAGTGGTGGTAGTAATTAGTGTTTTTCCCGCCAAATAAATGTGCTCAAAGTAAGATTGAGTTTTTTATTCTTTGGTGCAAGATTATGCTAGTGTAATAACAGTATTTTTGCATGTCTTTAATAGGTATACAAACTAAAGTTTTTTAAAACTTTTTAATATTTCTGTGATATTAATATAGATTAGTATAATGTATGCGTTTTGAGATTATACTAACTGGAATTATGCATTTTATATGTAAAGACAGCCAAGGTTTTTAAACTGCAAGTATACATTTGTAATTTATGTCTTCTCTTCTGTTCCTGCTGTTCTATGCCCCAAAGGAAGTTAATCTTCTGGCTTAGTTTACTAACTTTTATAACTTTTTTTCTTGCAAGGTTTAGGCTTGATTGATTTTAGTCCAGTGAAAAGACTCTGATGGCCATCATTAGCCACAAACCATGCCAGCTCTTCATAATAATGTCAGTGCATGAGTTTGTTTTTAAAAGCCATATTCCGGTTTACAGTACTGCCCTGCAGGCACATCTATTATTGTAATCGCATTCTTTTGTTTGTTTCTTTTTTAATTGTGGTTTTTGCTTGTTGGCTTAACATCCTGATGCCTCTGTATGCTGTCTGACAGAATCAGGTTAGAGTGATTTTAGCTATTTCTCTGCTGTTAAAAACACGGCCCTTTCACTGTAAACAGTATTTAAAAAGCAGATTTATAAAGCTTCAGTTTTTGTTTTTCCAGCAGTTTAAGCACTTCATCCAAACAGTGTGTCTAATTGCACTCTGACGCTGGTATGTTCTGCCTCCAAGCTGAGAACATTCTTTGAAAAGACGTTTAGGAACAAACACTGGACCATAAATAGGTGAAAATTACAGAATATTGCCTTTAAAAGGCTTTGATGGGGTTGCCATTTTGTTTATTTTTTTCACAGGAAGGTTCATTCATTGAGCACTTTAATTGAATTTTTTTGAAAATTTGCTTATGATGGCGGAACAGAGCGATGTATAGGTAAAGAGGAGAAACAACGGGTTCTTGTGTCCAGCTGTATCACCAGGTAGTTTCTCTCTGTGAGAGAAAATCAGCAGTAACCCTTGTCTCATCAACTGCCAAGTCACTATAGGCGAAAGATTTGCGATCTGCCCTCCTTCTTCTCGCCTTCCTTTGCGTCTTACTCCACTCTGCCCTGAACATTACTGTCATACATATCCTCTCAGAAAATGAAAGGTGTGAAAACCTCCCCAGCTAAAGTGGAAATGAGCCCTCCGGATGTCTCCGGAAGCGTTTGTCAGAGCCTCTCTCTTTGAGCCTCACAGGAAGACGTTTTCATTTTTCCTGCCAAGCAGGGCAGCGTGTGACTAGAAAAGGCCGAAAGCTCCTCCTGTTTGGTTTTCTGTGCAAAGCTCGACCGGTGCCAGAACTCAGCAGATCACAACAAAGACTCAGTGCATCCCACAGAGGACACTCTGCTGCCTCCGAGCTGCTGACATTTGCAGCTGACATTTATTATGTCACAAAGAGAAGGCATCCTAATCATCCTGAGTGATACTGATAGTCAGTATCACTCAGCAATATTAACATAAGTAAAGCAATTTTAGCAAACAAACATAAAAAAATATAATTTGGCACATGCTGCTATTAGCATATATACTTAAGAACTTTGGCAGTTTTGTGGAGTCAACAATTGATCTGTTTTACTGCTGAATTAACCATAAAATTGCAGCAAAAATCCAAGCTCTTTGAATTCCCCTCTCTTTTTCTGCTCTTAATGTCTACATACGTTGAAATAAAAATCCATTGAAATGGAAGGTGGAATTTATTTGTGTGTCTTAATTTGTTAATTTTATAACATGAGGGTAGTAATGAGATGCTAAAAGGTAAAAACGTTTTTGTATTTCGCTGGTCAGGGTCTGCAACTGCTTTGACTGTTTGGTTTTAAAAGTCGGAGCTAAAGTGTTTGTTGTGTTGCAGGATATTTGTGCTGCATCTCCTTATCATTTTTGGCCTGTCACTCGTCACTTCAATCAGGCCACCTTCTTTGCCCCTCCGACCCCTCTTTAATCTACTTTTGTGCCACAATTACAACATGATAGGACAGGCTGACATGTTTCTGTTTTATTTCACTGCGTTCTGATTGCTCTGTAGTCATGTATCTCTGACCTTCATCTCTGCATTGGCATACGAGGGCTGTTGTGTCACAGAATTCCTCTCCCAGGCTGATATGATCCTGCATATATTGCCCTATTTTGCCTTCCTCCTCTCCAACAGCAGAACACTGATTCCTATCGCTGTTTTTTGGCGGCATGATAACTCATAGTGACAAATGAAGGCTTCCTTAGCTGTCAAAATAACTCAGATACCACCTGTGAATGTGTAAAAACAAAAGGTCTGCGACACAAAGTGGGATTCCAAGCATGGATGGTGACATGACTGTTTGTGGACGGATGTGGGCCTGTGTCAGGTTCACTGGACTGGGGTACCTGCTGGGTTTGCTGTGGTCAATATGAGGGTCACGACCTGCAAAGACAGAAGGATTAATTTAATGTTGAAAGACGGTCTAGGGGTGGAGGTCACAACCATAAAGTAAAAATCATTTTGTCACACTGTGTTTTTAATGTTTTTCAACCACATACCTGTTCAGTTATTGGAGAAACATCCAGAGAAATAAATTGGAGATGAAGTCTGGGATCAGGTGTTTAAAGCCAGACTAAAGCTAAAAATAATTTATTACGTTTTCACTCCTGACCCTGACATCCTCTGCAGATGTTGGTTTTATTGGGGTTGTTAGATGTTTAAAATTATAGAAAGGAAAAAGACATATCTCTTTAATTTATTTCTAATTGTGCTGCATACGTTTCACCTTTTGAAGGCTTTAAAGAGAAAGAAAAATGAACAAGGACAGGGGGAAAAAAAGTCACTCTTCTTGAAGTGCTCTTGGAATAAAGACCAACAACCTTGAAGACTATGTGTGAGATGGGTTTTGATCAGTTTAAAGAGCAGTAAGTCAGAAACTCTGAACAAAAACCTGTTTTTAAATTCAATGTGAATCAGAGCTACAACTGTCACCTGCATATTCCTTTTTTTTTTTTTTACTAAACCTAATTTATTACAATTCAACTGAGAATGGTATCTACTATAACTTTACTTAATCTGTACATCTATCTGTACATCTGTCAGAAACAGAAAAGAGACAATGATGACCTCACCAGCAGCTTTAGTCCTTTATGACTTTGGAAGACTTTTAATAATAAAAAAAACCTGATCAATCTTCTCTTCTGACACTCACCAGGACTCCAGGCTTATTCTCTCATCCAATGAGAGGAAAGGATGTTTTATCAGCAGGAGGGACGATCTGGTTCCCTGCGTTTAGATCAAGGGTAACACGAGGATGTTCCCCCTCCTTTCTTGTGCCGAATGGTTCAGGCAGGTCAGAAAACCTAGAGCAGACCCTGAAGCATGTGGATGACAGGTTTAGAAATTAAAGTTCCCAACATTCTGTCACGGAGGAATTCCTGGAGGAAGATGCAGTTGAAAAGGTTGTTTGTCTTCTGGTTATTTTGGCTCACCCTCCTCAACTTACCCTCCAGGGAACATCTAATGCAAACTCAGCTGTTCTGTGGAGCTGTTTTGACTCCTTTTAGAAGTGCTTAACTAAAGAGCATCTTGTAGCTAATTCATGATGTGCAATATATTTTTTAAAAAGTCTATAATGACTAATAGATGCGATTTTAACATTGAGCCTACTCAAGCACAAATCAAGAACTAAACTTTCATAAAAGGATTCAATTCAATGAACTTTAAGGGCATTTTGTATACTATGAGTATAAAATAAACAGTGGATGAAAACAAGCTCAGCACTTTGTTCAGTGATGAGGCTATTCTGCTTCAAAAGTTTTACTCCCAAGTTCCAGAGATCAGCAGAAACAACAGACAATGTTTAGGATATGTTGGATCTGGATATTTTTATGGAATCTCTTGTATGGGCAAACAGCTTTTCTGCTGTCTTCACTGTCCTTTGCGTTATTGCATGTAAACCTTTGCAGTGACTTGCAATGACTTAGCTGGTAGGTTATAGGCGCCACAAATGCACTCCACACTTCAGATTTTCTTTAAGAATATTTTTTGAGGGGCGTGCTGTGGTGGCGCAGGGGGTTAGCACGCCCCACGTTTGGAGGCCTTAGTCCTCGACGTGAACGTCACGGGTTCAACTCCCGGTCCCGGCGAACTTTGCCGCATGTCTTCCCCCCTTTTCTGTCAGCCTACTGTCATAAAAAAAATAAAATACGAGCCACTAGCGCCTCAAAAACTTCTCAGAGAAAAAAAAAAAAGAATATTTTTTGAAATAATGTATCTTTTTTCCATTCCATTTCACACTTATATGTAACTTTGAGTTGCATTAAAACCCAAGAAAGTACAACAAATTTTTTATGGCTGTGACAATTCAAAATATGAAAGATGTTTAGGTGTATAAATCATTTGAAGGGCAGCGTTTGATATAAAAAAATATTTAAAATCTGACAGGTTTTTAAAATTATTTTCAAGGATTCATCCTCACTCAGAAAGTGAGACAGGCTTCTCTAAACCACTTTTTCTGTTAAGAGACCTTTTAATACCATCAAAAGAAAGGGCTTTTATCTTCTGGTCAGAGAGCAAGAAACATTTAGAACACACATTTTGTTTTCTATTAATATGTAAATTAACTTTTTGTCCTGGTATAAGATATGTGTGGTCTTCATTATCTTCTATCTTTATTCCAATCTGCTGGGGCAAAGCCAAGAATTGTCTAGAAAATGACTGATGGGCTTGAAGCTGCTCAGCTTGCCTTGTTGCTTCGGGGGCTTTGACCCAGATAAACATTTAGAGGATGTATGGAAGGGTAGAGGGATAAAACCCTGCTCTGCACATTTTCCCTCCCAGTGGATCATCCTTGAATCCCACAGAATAACAGGAATGAAAGATGCTTTTTGCCTGGCTGGTTCCTGGAGCAAAGGATCCCCCAACCGTGGCAGTGACATCATTTTTGGCTAGAGATGATCAGCAAAGAGAAAAATTGTCCCCACAGAACATTTTCTTCTCTTTCTGCTGAGACTACAGGTCATGATATGCGAAAGTCTGTCCAGTCTTGAATGGCTTCCAAATTTAAACCACTATCACATACCAAACAGTCAGTCTGGTTTCTGGTTCGAGACCTTTCAGTTTGATCATTGAGTTGTAACTGAGAAATACTCCTCGTTGTGGTGCAATTATTTTTGCGTCTGTTTCAAACAATACTTTGACCAAGTGTAATAAAAGCTGAGAGAATAAAGATAAAAAGAAATCTAAAATAATTGTTGTCTTTATACCCGCTTGATATAAATTACAAAGGTAGATAATAAACACCATCTGGCTGAGCAGCCGTTAGGTTTACCTCGCTCATGTATGTGCACACAACATGCTGAGAGAGAGAAAGATGTGAAGCAAGACAAATCAAGGGGGGTTCAGGATAAAAAGGGAGATATGGAGCATTAAAAAGAAGAGTGGTAGAGAAGTGATGGAGAAAAGTAAGAGAATGAGAGATGAAAGCAGATGGTGGGAGTGAGTCAGAAAAACTGGAGATTAAAATCACAGTGTGTTAGATTATTAAGAGATTTGTGACAAAGAAAACAAGCCCACTCGCAGATAAATCAGGATACATCCGGGATTAAAAGTAAACTGTGAATACTGTGGTGCAAATTACAAAAATAACACGTTTATATACATGATGGGGAAACAAGAGAGGATCAAACTTTTCTAAGCCAGGCAATAAACAAAGAGAAGATTTTTGATTTACACCGCATTGCATAATTTTTGTCAACAACAAAATTTCGAATTAGGTTTCCAAAGCATTGTTTTACCTTGGTGAGTTCAGCCAAAACTACCAGAAAAGAATTTATTTCATTTCCACAGGGTGTTACAATTCAATCAGCACTTTAATGCTTTAAAAGCACAAATTGACCTATAGAGACTTAATTTTGTCAGTGATTTCAAAAGGAACTGTTAGCTATACACTACCACTAGACTGTGGGTGTTCAGTTAGATGGTAGAAAGTTTAAGAGTATTGATATTTTGAGAGGGCCTCTCTGGATACTCTGGCTTCCTCACACAGTCCAAAATCATGATTGTTAGAATAATTGGTCTCTCTAAATTGTCTTTAGTTGTGAGTATGTGCATTATTGTTGATCCTGTGTCTCTGTATTGCCCTATTATTTACATATACAACTCATTCTCAGTTCCTCCTTCCTGGTTCCTCCTGTCTATTCCTGTTACTTCCCTGTTATCCTTGGTTCCTGTGCTGCTCTGGCCTATTGTGCTTCTTGTGATTTTTCTAAGTTTTTCCCTGTAATTTTTTTATTAAACATTTTATAATACAATATTGGTACAACCTCAAACTCACTTCACGACAGTCCCTGCAGCAATACACCTGAATCAAATGAATGGTTCATGACTAGAACTTTGTAAAACTTGCTGAATAAACCTTGAAGGTTGCTTTTTTAATTTTTATCAAATTAATATTTGTTAACCTCAAAATAATACATTATGCAGCAACATTGTTAAGTTGATACTAAAAACAGCTGCATTCAAATCCCTTTTCACCGAAGTAGAACTGCTTGTGATAAGTCTGAACACGTATTTAAGTGTTTATTATGTGATTAGGTTTTTATGGCTTGCAGAAACTGCAAAGACGAGACAAACTGTTTCCGTGTTCAAACAGATCACTCATTTAGCATGCTTTTACGCACACATGCTTCAGCAAAGAAAAGATAAAGCATATCAACCGTTTGAGACTGCTTAGGCATCTGATAAGCTTTAATCTGTTCATAAACTAGACTATCTGGATTATTTATCATGTCTGAGCCAGTTCAGCTATTGCTCTGCTTTAATGCAGAGCTGTTTCACTATTAATTCTGGGAACTCTTCATAACATCTGTCCTCAGTTTCAGCCAAATGTTGAGTAAATTCAGTTTTAAAACTCAGAGAAGATGTCTAAATCATATTCACTTGTGTGATATTAAAACTTTACTCAATTACATAACCCCAAATAACAGCAGAGGATATTTAACTTTCTGACTTATCTGAATATCATTCACTGGAATTTCTGAAACTCAATTTTTACAAGTGAACAGCAGACCAATAATAAGTCATGTGAGGTATATGTTGCTTTTTTCAGTTGTTTTTTAACCTCAGGATGCAAGGAAAAAGGTAGAAAAGTGTTAATCAGCTCTGTTTCTTCAAACATATGTATTTAAGATAAACCATCTGCTAAGACTTTTTCATTAAGCAGGTTTCTTTTGGGGTGTTAGAGGGAGCTGAACCTGGATAAGATTGTCAGTAAAATATGGGCTATAATTATTAATTACCACCGACTGACATGAGTCAGTGTTGCAAGATGAATTAAACCCAGTAGCATCATCCCTAAATGTTTGTACTCTCATACTCAGGTTGGAGGAGTTATAGTGGTTGAAAAATTAAGAACAGAAATATTAATTACGGCTCGTGCAGAGGAGCCTGCAATTTGTCAAATCCCAAAGGACGATAAGATATACTTTATTCCTTCAGTCTGTCAGATATTATGTCCTGAAGTTGCCCTTAATCATGTCTGCTCTTGATTTGGCATCTAAATATGCAAAACATCTCATATCTCTTCCAGTGTCATTTTTATGTGTGTTGTTATGCTTGACAATGTCTAAACCATGGCTGAGACCAAATTATCAGAACAGCAGTGTTTCACTACGAAACCATGGCCTTTCTTATACCAACAGATGGACGGATGGATGGCTCTGCCTTTAAGTTTTGTTGTTTTTCCTTGTTTCTTAGGTGGTGATGAAGACAAAGACTTTGACATCCAAAGGAACGTAGGAACAATCTCAATCGCCAAAAAACTCAACGCCGCTCGCCGCTCCAACTACAACCTGACGGTAGAAGTCACAGATGGCCACCGTAGCGCCACCACACAGGTTAGAAAATATTTAAAAAATAAAAATTAAAAGCAAACCACAAGAAGCAAATTTAACACATAAAAAAACAAAAACACATTTCCAAAACATAAATTAAAAACTCTGAAGGTACTTATTATTCTCAGCCACAGCCATAAAAAATCTTTAACTTTTACTTTGATGTGCACAGATCAAAGACATCTGAAGCATGGTATTATATGAAAACTGAAATGTTCTGTATTGTTTGCTCTGCCTGTTTTAAGCCATAGCAAAAACCTTTCCTTTCTCCTCTTACATCTGCAACCAGAAAAGACAGTTGAACTGATATTTCTGTTTGATCAAATGAGACATTTTTACATTATAAAGTTGTTTTTTTCCTCTATTTTTAAAGTTATGGTGGTGCAAACTAACAAACAAAGGTTGAATATGTCTAATTTCATTTAATTTCATAAATCTTTATCAGCTGATCAGGTACTGCAAGTGATGGGTCTTTCATGTTTTTCTTTTTTCATTTTTCAATCTTGTGTCCAATCTGCAGGCCAACATCCGTGTGTTGGACATGAATGAACACCGACCCGTCTTCCTGAAACCACTGTATGAGGTGAGAGTTGATATTTAATCATACAGAGAATGATCCTCCAAAGGTCATGCATGAGTGCTTATAATGGGGATGTTGAGATGCAAGCAGATGTAAAGCACCAGTAGAAACGTGTCAGCAGAAACTGAATGTAATACAAGTTTAGACAGCCATTGATGTTGAAATGTCTTCTAAAGAATATAAGTAAAAGCAAATGTTAAAGAAAACCAAAATGTATGATGTGTTATTCTTGCAAAAGCTTGATGCAAATAGTATTATTTTAAGCTGAAATTCCTGTCTACATTTCATCCAGAAAGGCTATGACCTGCCTTGACGGATTTCCTTACAGAAATCTGAAATGTGTTAGATTCTCAGTTGTGCCCTTAGGTACAGGATCTTTGTGGATAGATCCAGAAAGAGATGAAAAACCTTAAGAGATCATTGTTTAAGACAGGCTTTACTCCAGGTTAAAAAATAAAATTTAATACAAAAATAAAAAAGAGGCAGATTCAGTACAGCAGCTTTTCGCCCAATATCTGTATAAAAACTGAAGAAGTTTCTGTTAGACTTCCATAAAAATATGTTTTGTGGATATTTCATGATTTGCTAAATGTGTATAATTTGCTGCTTTTTGTCATGCAGTTTGGTTGATATTTCATCATGTGAAAAAGAAGAAAGGTTCTCTTGTTGTGCTCTTTCATCAATTGCTTAACAAAATTTGGAAAACTGAGGCCTTATAAAGCATTTGGTTCTTGAATTTGAGATGAACAAATATGAATAACCTGGGTATGTCTTTGAGACGGCAAGTAAAGGTTTTAAAAAGCTATGTTTTATGTTTTCTGACAACTTTACAACACTGTTATTTCTCTGTCTGCAAATGAGCTGACTCTTTTAGCTTGATATTCCTCTTCAGCTCTACTCCCTTATTATCTTACTTCTTTATAAGGACCATCAAGAATCAAAACACAGTAAGTTTTTCCCTACTGCTCTGTGATCATCTGCTCTTGTCCTTAAGGTGAGGGTTCCTGAAGACACGTCCCTGTGGAAGGACATCCTGCAGATCAGCGCTAAGGACGATGACACCAACAGCAACCTGCTGTTCTCCATCCACAGCAGCCTTCATCCGGACAGCACCAAGTTCTTTCACCTGGATCCAAAGAATGGCATTCTGGTGATGACGGAGAAGCTGGACTTCGAGAAGATCTCTATTCATACACTCATCATTATGGTAACCATTTATTCTGTAATGACAAAAAGTTTTAAAAATAAAACTTTTTGAATTTTGCACTGATGATAGACTGGTGGGATTTAGTTGGCAAAATTTATGATTATGTTAATATTTTATTTTTATTATTTAATTTTCTGTATTTGGTGCAAAACAACAACTATTCATTGTTAAAATAGCACTTATGTTTGATAAAATATATCAGGTATTAAAAAAACAGAAATATTTAAACACTAAAGATTTTGTTTAAAAAAAAATGTGCAGCTTAATAAAAATGTTTTTAAAAATAGCAAAACAAAGAATGGTTTTCTGCTATAATGAATAACAACCTCTTAATTTTATTTATTTTATTTTTATAAAACCTTGCTACAGTGTTTGGTTTGGAAACGTAGGGTGCGTTTTAACTCTTCACACACTGCAATATTAACTCTCTTCTTCAGGTGCGTGACCAGGAGATTCCAATGAAGAAAAATTTTGCAAAGGTGGTGATTCATGTGGAGGACTGTAATGACCACTCTCCAGCTTTCCTCAGCCCCCGTTATGAAGCTAGCATCTCTAATCTGGCCCCTGCGGGCTCTGAGGTTGTCCGAGTCAAGGCCCTAGACAAGGACATGGGGAGCAATGCAGACATCAGCTACTCGCTGCACTCTGGTGAGTTGCCCAGGCTTATTTTTATATTTTATCTGCGCTTGCTTCTTTTCACCTGAACGCTGCTTCACATTCATTTAGCTATACAAACTCACTCCTGGGAGCTGTCTCTGTTGCATCTGCAGTCTTTAAATCTTTCACAGTGGGTTGTTTGGGATTATGGTGGATCACGAGTAATCAAAGATCCTGGGAATGTGTGAGAGAGAGAATGATGCTTCAATGCCAGCTGCTGCAATCGAACACATTGTTGTTTTTGTGTTTTATACAGTAAACAACATCCATCTTTGTAATTGTCTTATCTCAGATTCACGCTTGTGAAGTTAAAAAATGACCACTGGTGTGAGATAAATGTCACTGCTCCCAGAAAAGTTTTTAACGTTTAAAAGACAACAGAATTAAAAGAATCAGTGAGATAATACTGTTATCACTGAACACTTTGAAAAATAAAGTAAATAGTTTTTTTCTGTACTTATTTTTTTCTAAAAATGACTTAATCATCAAAATCTAAAATTAGGAAGGTTTTTTATGTATAACATAGTATGTCTTACCTCCCTGCAGGTAATATTGATGACATCTTCTCCATTGATCCTGTGCTGGGCTCCATCAGCGTTTCCAAACCCCTGGACCTTCAGCCTCAGGACCAATTCCACCTAACAGTAAAAGCCAATGATCAGGGTTTCCCTCAACGTTCTGACCTCTGCTCTGTCCACATCCACATCCGCATTTCTGATCAAACACCACCCATCTTCCCTGCGGATGAATATTTAACAGAGGTCAGTGAACTAAGAGCTCCTGGCACTCCAGTGGTCACCATCTCGGCCTCCAGCCCATCTGCAGTGCTTTATGGAATAGAGAGTGGAAACTTAAATGACACATTTTATATCAACCCCTACACTGGCTTGATTTCCACCAAAAGATATCTTGATTTTGAAACCTGGGAGTCCTACAAGCTCAAAGTTACAGCTTCCACAACAGCTGGAGCCATGTCCAAGACTCTCGTTCATATCTATGTGATGGATGAGAATGATAATGCTCCTGTATTTCAGCAGAAGGAGTACTTGGGTCAAATTAGTGAATCTGCTCCTATAAACAGCATAGTGATGGGGAAAAGAAGTGCACCGCTGGTCGTTCAGGCATTTGATGTAGATCGAGATTCAAATTCTCTGCTGACCTATCTGATCCTTGAACCTGAAGTGCTGAAAGTTTTCAAGATTGACCCAAGTATGGGCACCATCTCTTTAATTTCACCGCTTGACTTTGAAACCAAAGCTGAATATCACTTCACAGTACAGGTGAAGGACTCAGGGGAACCATCACTGTACGCAGCAGAGCCTGCCAAGGTCACTGTACGTGTCCTGGACCTTAATGACTGCGCGCCACAATTCACCGCCTCTGTGTATGAGTCATCTATCATTGTCCCAGCCGTCAGAGATACTGAGGTTGTCCGTGTCATGGCCCATGATGGAGATTCAGCAGTTTCATACAGCATCTATGAGGGAAATCTTCACAATGCCTTCTCAATTGATCCCAATACAGGAGTCATTACTGTGAGCAACGTGTCTGAGTTCAGGTCATTTTACCAGCTGACTGTCAGAGCTTCAGATGGTCTTTTTAAAGATTCAGCCACTGTCAACATAAATGTAACTGAGCTGATGCCAAGTGATCTAGAATTTCAGCATAAAATTTACTCAGCAAGCATTGCAGAAAACCTAAATACAGTGAAAACTTTGGCAGCAGTAAAAGTCTCAGGATGCTACCTGAATGAGCCTCTTTTATACTCTGTCATCAACCCCATGGGAAGGTTTACTATTTCCCAAATGTCAGGGGTTCTTGAAACCACCGGCATTCCTTTTGACAGAGAGGAACAAGACATTTATGACGTAGTGGTAAAAGTTGAAGACACCAGAGCCCCACCCAGAACAGCAACAGCTCAAGTCAAAATTTTTATAGATGATGTTAATGACAATTCTCCACAGTTTCTAAATTTGCCTTTTTCAATGATGATTTCTGAAGACTCAGAGCCAGGAGATGTTTTGTATCAAGCAACTGCCATTGATAAAGATCTGGGTGAAAATGGATCGATCATGTATTCTCTCGAGGATGATTTTGACCTCTTTAGGATAGATCCAGATGTGGGTGATGTATCCCTTCAAAGACCTCTTGATTTTGAAGCCCTAAATAAATACATGTTGACTGTTGTGGCTTCAGATGATGGCCTGCCAAGTCATAGCACCACTGCTCAGCTCACTATTCAAGTAAGGAACAGAACCAATCCAGTTTTTCAGACTCTTCTTTATCCACTGAGAGTTCCTGAAAATGTCCCCCCATTCACCACCATTCTGCATGTTCAGGCCAGAAATCCTGAGGGATATCGGCTCATCTACAATCTTGAGGAGGAAAATGCTTCAAAGCATTTTCACATTGATTTTAAGACTGGAGTTCTGACCATAACCAATCCTCTGGACTATGAGAGCCAGACAATGCATTTCTTGACAGTTCGAGCTACTGACTCTGTTACCGGAGCTTTCTCAGAGGCATCTATTGAAATTGTAGTGGAGGATGTGAATGATAATCCACCACTTTTTCCACAGCTGACTTACAGTGTGAACATTGCCGAAGGGCTTCCAGTCAGCACTTCTGTGATTCAACTCAATGCGACGGACAAAGACTCTGGCAGAAATAAAGATTTGACCTACCGGATCGTTAAAACTGAGGGAAATGAAACTGATTTCTTTGAGATCAATCCTAAAACTGGATGGATTATCACAAAACAGGTTCTGGATCATGAAGATACTGAACAGTTTAATTTGAAAATCAAAGCCATTGACAATGGGACTGTTCCTCTCAGTAGCGAGGTGATGGTTTTTGTAAATGTCACTGATGTCAATGACAATCCTCCTGATTTTATCAATTCTCTTTATGAAGCCACTTTAGATGAAATGGCTAAATGTGGCCACATTGTCATTAAAATTCAAGCTTCAGACCCTGACTCTGAAGACCTCAATAATCTAAAGTACAAAATAATTTCAGGTAACAAAGATCGATACTTCAACATCAATGAATCCTCAGGGATCATCTCCTTTTCCAACGTTTGCAAGCGGAATCTAGATCCTTACTACAACTTGACTGTGGCTGTGTCTGATGGAGTGTTTCAGAAAACTGCCCCAGTTAGTATTGACATGATTAACAGCAACAGACACAGCCCTTACTTCAAAAAGAGCATCTACGAGGCAGAGCTGGCTGAAAATGCAGAAGCGGGAACTCGTGTTATCCGACTGGCAGCTATTGATCCCGATGATGGGCCATACGGAAGTGTGGACTACACCATCATCAACAAACTTGCTGATGAGAAATTTGCCATCCTCGAAGACGGTCAGATTGTTACAACTCAACCGCTTGACAGAGAAAACCCCACCCAGAAAGTGATAGCAATAAAAGTGATGGCAAAGGATGGTGGTGGAAAAGTGGCCTTTTGCACAGTCAAAATTATTCTCACAGACGAGAATGACAATGTGCCTCAATTCAAAGCATCAGAATACCAAGTTTCAATTCAATCGACTGTAAATAAAGGCTCTCCTGTCATTCAGATTATGGCTTATGATGCTGATGATGGTAAAAATGCAGACGTGACCTATACTGTGGATGAAGCTGAGGAAGTTGTAGAAGACATCATCGAAATCAACCCTTTCACAGGAGTGGTCAGTGTTAAGGAGAGTCTGATTGGAATGGAGAACAAGATCTTTAACTTTAAAGTGAAAGCTCGTGACGGCAGCCTCCCTTTTTACAACTCCACTGTCCCTGTTCAGCTAAACGTGGTTCCTCCAGAGGTTCCCCTGCCAAAATTCTCAGAACCACTCTACACCTTCTCTGCTGCAGAGGATTTTCCCATCGGGTCAGAGATTGGTTCAGTGAGGGCCGACTCTGACATGCCTCTCATTTACAGTCTGGTCAATGGGAATACTGTGGAAAGCAATAAAGACAAAGTTTTCAGCTTGGACCAGGAAAGTGGCACTCTGCTACTACAGAAGACCATAGACCATGAAAAGACAAAGTGGTATCAGATAGATGTGATTGCTCAGGGGAACCATAACGGGACAGACGTTGCATCGCTGGTCTCTGTCAGCATCCAGGTTCAGGATGTGAACGATAACCAGCCCATGTTTGATGCAAGCCCATATAGAGCCTTCTTGGCAGAAAATATGCCTGCTGGAACCACTGTTATTCAGGTGAGACAAATCAGGCTTTCTTTTATAGGTTTGCTTCTTCCAATGTATTGAATGCATTTAATAGACCAGGGTCCTCTGAAGTCCCTTTGAAATGCCAATGTTCTTGTTGAACAGAAAATTGTAAAATGGTGTCAAGTACACTGAGCCATTTGCATGTCTATGTAAACTGAACATAGATATACCTTTTCTTTATAAGATATCTGCTATAGATATATAAGGAATGTTGAGAAAACTGGGTGTGAATAGAGGTCTAGGAAACAACTATATCCCTGAAAAAACTTTTAAAAAGACATTCAAATAAATGTTTAGATAGCCAGTCAATGTATTTGAAAGCTATTGTTTTGTTGTTGTTGTTGTTGTTGTTGTTTATTGTGCCAGTATCTGGCACCTAGAGGTCTTAGCATTTACTTTAACCTACACATAAATGTTTTGCCATCCATGCCACAATAGATGTCTGCACAGAATATGCTAATGGGTCTCTGACCTCTAGGTGACAGCCAATGACCCAGACACAGACACCAATGGCATGGTTACCTACAGCTTGGAGACGCTGCCTGATGACACCGAGATTGACATCAATGAGGTGTTTGCCATTGAAGGAGAAAGCGGCTGGATCACCACTGTACGGGAAACAGACTGTGAGACTCTCAGAGTCTACAAGTTCAGTGTGGTTGCCACAGATCACGGAGGAGATGTCAAGCTATCGTCCAGCGTCCTCGTGGAGGTGATGGTGACAGACGAGAATGACAACGCGCCGAAATTCACAGAAGATGTATACCACGGTTCAGTGGTGGAGAATACCACCCCGTTTGAGCCAATTGTTTCAATGACGACCACAGATGCTGACGTGTCCCTGGAGAATCGCTTGGTGACATGTTATATCACAGGTTTGTATATCTGACTCACAGTTTGCTTGGCCAATAGGTTTTTGCATGCCACTGCACTGTGGAATGTGGTTATCTGTTCAAGCAAGCATAAATGTTTTCATCAGTGAAATCACTTATTTGCTCTGAAGATCTGCTGCACTGTGGGATTTATAAAGACATTAATAAGGCAAAATGAAAATCTGTGTTAATCACCCTCAACTGAGTCACATTATTCCACCTCCAATTAATCCCAAAGTGGAGAAGTGTGACAACACAGGAATACCAACTGGATGCCCTGCAGCTAACAACACAAACAGAGCCTTGAATTAATGCAAATCCAAGACAGTTAAACTTCTCTGAAGGAGCTCTGACACAGAGATGAGTGTTTGTTCTGGAATTATTTACAATCAAAGGGTTCGGCTCAGGCAAACTCTCAGTTCTCACAAATATATATATATATATAAAAACGCCCACACACTGTGTTAATTTATTTAAGGTTTGTCTTATTCTAAATCAATAAGAATTCATTATTTTCACTTTTGATTTCCAGTTCGCAGGGCAAATGATTTTTCTTTGTTTTGCCTTAAGACAATAGTACTAATATTACTAAAATTAGTTTTTTTTTCTTTGTTAATGTCTTATCAATAATACTTAATGTCTTGCCTCAACAAAAACAGTGAATAGTATACTCATATTTTCATTCTTTTAACAGCTAATAAGTTAGAATTGGGTTTCTTTGCTTCCATCCTTCATGTTACAGCTTAGGGTTATCACTTTGTGCCTTTCAAGTTGCCATTTGATTTCCCTGTTTTTTATATTCATTTTAGTTTATTTTGTCCAGTATTTTGACGAATAATGGAGATATTTTACTTTTATGGTGTCAAATATTTTACTAACATCTTATTTTTTAAGGTGATGTTTTGAAAAATCAAGGGGAAAACTCAAATAATATATCACTACTTATAAATTTACACAATAACATGCAACAGCCACAAATATGTAAAACTGGATATCTGCTAGTGACTGTATATACCAGTACATTTTTTTTTCTAAATTCAAGCTTTGATTTGACTTTTTATTGTTGTTAAGGCTTCAACGGCAAATAAACTTTCAACATTTTGCTGTAAAAACACAACTTTTGCATAAAAAAGTAACAAAAAAAAAAGGAAATTAAATGCATGTTCCCGTAAGAACTGGGAGAATGTCAACTTAATTTGTGGTATTTCCATTCTAATGTCAAAATTATAAATTAAAATCAGCATAAATTGTAGCTCGGGGGTAATTAATGTTGGTGTTTGTGGAACAAAATCCACTTAGTGTCTTATCTCTGCCAATGAAAACTTGTGGTACAGTTAAACAATTTAATTGCAATACCTGAATGGCAGCTCAAGACAGTTTCTTTCTTGAGGTTAAACTTTTTGTTTTTATAAGAAATCTATAATTCAGCCCTTGCCAGCACACATCACCTGTCCGACAAGGTGTGTGCGTCACTATGAGGGAATAGACAAAGTCAGTTACAGAATCTAAGATTGCAAGTGTAATGTAGAAAAAAAAATCAATCTCAAAACAACAGCAGGACAGTAGCAGATATGAAACAATTGGAGAATCACAAAATATTTTCAGCTGCAATGACAATCGAGTCGTCAGATTCAAAAACATGATGCAGCTTCTTTTTTTTTCTTTTGTAGACGGAGACCCATTGGGCCAGTTTGCGATCGTCCAGGAGGACGAAGGTCAGTGGGGTCTGATTGTGAAGGAGAACCTGGACCGAGAGACCAAAGGCCGATACACATTGCGGGTGACTGCCACTGATGGAAAGTTTGAGGCTCCGGTTACTGTTGATGTTCATGTTTTGGACAGCAACGACAACAGTCCAGTTTGTGAACAGGTGAGTCGTTTCACAGCATCACTGACAAAAAGCTGTTACTGCTCAGATACTTTGTTGAGCCTCTCAGTAAATTTGCTTCACTGCTAGGATCTACTGAATGGTTAGGCAGTCCCAGATTTATTGTTAGGATCTTCTTTCACGGGGGATTACAAAGGAGGAGTGCTGTTTATACAGCAGTAGTTGCACTATTGCACTAAATGTTCATAAAAAATGTTTAGGACAATTTAAAAGATGAACTTTAAACTTTAGTCTTTAAAATAATGTTTAAAAAGTCTTTTTTTACACTGAATGTCGTCTCATACAAGGGGAGGTACATTTTCTCTTCTTATACATGAAAGTAAGAGAACAAATATTTATATAGCTGCCATAGAGTGCTTTAGAAAGTAATCATAAAAATCCATATTTTCCAAATCTGCATGGCAGATATACAAAAGCTGTGATGGCTACGATGCACATCAGCTGTGTCTCCGCTGATCCACTCGCTTTGAGCTCTGTATTATGCCAGTAAAAACTTGAGACAAGCCTGATAATATATATATATATATATTTAAGTCTTATTCCAAGCTATTCGTCAAAACCAAACATCAATAAAAATTTTAATAAAGTTAAATATTAAAATTAACTTTATTTATTAGTGAAGGCCTCCATCACCACTTGTGTTAAGCGCACTAAAAGTATGTTCAATACCTGCTTGAAGGTTGTCAGATACTGAAAACCTTTAAAATCTGACAAATGAGTCTAATTTATTGAAAATAGCATTTCTCAGCTGCCTGCTAAAAACGTCTGAAATGATTGAAGCTCGTAAACACTGTGGCAGCATGTCATCATCTCAGCGCCACCTGATTATTTTTCTCATCCTCTGTCTCTAGCTGGTGTACACAGAGGGAGTGATGGAGAACTCGCCACCTAGGATGTTTGTTCTCAAAGTTTCAGCTTCGGATCCAGATGTGGGAGCAAATGGTGCGATTTCGTACACACTGCACGGTCCAGACGCAGATAAGTTCCATCTGGATCCGAGAACAGGTATGATGGCGTCTGTTTGGGGTGAAAATAGGTACTCTCACTCTGTGAGTGTCTGGGATGGTGATAACATCATCAATCTGCAGCTGTAATGAGCTAATAAGAGCCAAAGCAATTGTTATTGTCCAGCAGATCACTGACATCAATTCCTTTCTTTCTGCCATAACATTTATCTTCACCTAAAATTTGTACTCCTGATTTTACAGATAAATCAGACGGTTTTCATTTTGTCATGTCCTTCTGAGAAAAATCATCCCCTTCACTGTAAAATAATAAGAAAATGTATTGGAGGTCACAAATTTACATTTTAAGATGTGTTCCCAAACTTTTTCCACTGTACTAATACCTAAATTTCCATAAGAATAAAATATTTTTGTATATACGTATAAAATTGTGATATTGTTTGGTGATGAACTATTTCTGAATCCACCTGCCCTCAGGTGAGCTGTTCACGCTGGCCGTTTTGGACCGTGAAATGCATTCGGAGTTCAACCTGGTGACGAAGGCGACTGACGGCGGTGGTCGATCTTGTCAGGCCGACATCCTGCTGATGATCCAGGACATGAACGACAACCCGCCCCTCTTCTCCTCCAGTCACTACGAGGTCACTGTGTTCGACAACACTACGGTTCGCACGCCGATCGCTGTCATATATGCCAAGGACCCAGACACAGGTGAGCAACTGCTGACGTTTAGAAATGGGAGGTTTTTAGCTCTGTAAGAACAATGTATTGTGTGCCTCAGGTCCCAACATGCTGAGGTAAAACATTTGACCTGGTATCAGAATCCTGGCTTTGCAAGTCTAGAACATGTATGTGTGTAAGCATGTTTTTGCTGATCCCAAACATAATGACATGCTAATCCATTTGCAACAGAGTTAATTCTTCCGAAACTCCCCCTTGATACATTATGTCAATCCAGCTGTCTGCACAGAGATTTAACTCTCTTAACGCCTAACCTCATGAGCTGAAAATCTGAAAATTGTAAGTTTGTTTCAACTTAACCCCAAGTTGTCTGTGTATCGGTGCATGAATGTGTGCATATTATTGAGTTTAAATGGATGACTGGGGCTTTAGTATAAAGTGCTTTGAGTTGTATAAATTCAGTTCATTTATCACTTAATCAAATTTTTTACACTCTTGTTTGCTTTTAACAGTGTTCTTCTTTCCTGCTGTCAGCTGGCACTTCATTATGTTTTTAGTACCAACTCTCAGTCTGTGTAAAATCATAACTTGCTGAGCGTAGCCACCTCTTTAATCCCGGTGTAACAACCAAACATATTGATGCATAACACTGTTTTATGGGTTGTTTACAGATAAACCCAATTTGGTGTGTGGGTGTGTGCGTGTATGTGTGTGTTCTTTTTTGTCGAGGGGTTGGGAGAGGTATGTAGATAGTTTATTTTAAGTCAATCACTTAATCTTGTTCTGAGTGCTAAATTCAACGTACAAACAAGTTTAAATCATCACTTGAGATTTGCAACTTGAACAGGAAGCTTGAGCTCTTCAGTCAACCAAAAAGCAGTGTTTAGTTGCACTTGCAGCTGCTTGCAAGGTAATTGGCATCTGCTACTGCACCAAATATCACTGTTGATATATCTTCAGTTAGCTGTAGAAACTGTTATTTCACTTTGAGCCACATTCAAATGGAAAGCTCCCCACTACTTTCTATTTTATAGTCAACAGTAAAAATAGTTATTGTAAAAAATGTAGAAGATTTGACTATAAAGTGAAATACTCTATACCAGTGCTTCCCAATTCCAGTCCTCAGGGCCCCCTGCTCTGCATGTTTTAGATGTACCTCTATTCCAGAGCAGCTGATTCAAATGATTGCATAACCATCAAGTGC
>CAEFZY010024437.1:0-13441 GCA_903066815.1 Brachyrhaphis roseni | reverse complement strand
AAAAACGACTCGAAATGACTTGAAATTAAAGGTTCCTGACTCGAGACTTGACTCGACTTTTGCCTGTCTTTACTTGAGACTTGACTCGGACTTGAGGACAGAGACTTGAGACTTACTTGAGACTTGCAAAACAGTGACTTGGTCACACCTCTGCCAAATAGTATTAAAACACTATTTCTCTATTTCTTGGCATCTAATCTAGTGTCAGTTGTTAGCATGCCATTGTCGTAAAACTGTCACCTTTGCACCTAATGTACATTTATCTTTTTTTTTCTTTTTTTTTAAGATTAGTTTGTCCTCTACTCTGTGTTACATAATCTTCATATTAAATGCTTGGAATACATAAACACTGCAAGGTTTTTAGTGGTCAGCTTAAAAGGTTTCATAAACACTCCTGAGATTTTATCTTGTATATTTTGATGACTGTAAAAAAAAAAGAAAAAATACTCTGTTTCTGATCACCTAAATTCTTAACAGCTCAATTCACATATAGGCGAAGGCGTCTGTTTTGCTGATGTTTGCATCCTGATAACTGCCGTGTTATCTTTTCTGTACTGATATTTTCATGGAGTTTGCCCACTTGATTTTATTTTCCACTGCATCTAATTATTAACTGCTTTTCTAATAAATGAGTTAACAGCTTTTGACGAAAATAAACATTTGCTGTTTTTCTTTGATATCAACAACCTTTTTTTTTCCCCTAATAATTTTATAATTACGGTTGTGCTTCTCTGCTCAAGACGTGACCTCAGTTGCTTCCAGACGTACACAACTGTTTATGGTCCCCGGCTGATGGGGATGGGAGCTAATGGCCGGCTCCTCCCTGTCGTAACCGCCACGTTAGTGAGCTATGGCAGAGAGTCTCAAAGGTTAAAAGCTTTTTGTGTGTGTGTAACCGGTGTCGTGTTGTGACTGAGACACCGAAGCGTCCACAGACCAACAGGTGGCAGCTGATGTCGCTCATCAGCTCCTGGTAATTTATTCATGAGTGATTAAAAAGGGTTTTGTTTTTCACAGGGACCAATCTGCCTGGCAGAGGAAAGCCGCAATAAAAGTGATTTCTCTCTGGCGGCTTCCTTTTTTTATGTTTTTTTTGTCATCTTATTAGGAAGAACTAAGTTGTTTTATGACTTGAGTCAAGCTAACCGGTGTCAGGATGTTAGCGTCTCCGTTAATTTGCGAACATGGCTCATGTTGGTGCATATAAGCAGTTATTTTGTTGTGTGGATGTGAACTAAGATACGTTAATGCCTTTAAATGCATACACACAACGTTTACAATATTCCCAATGTTTAATGTTTAAGCTTCAAAGCCATGAAGTGTGTTCTGTTTGCTTTCGTAAAGCGATGTAACATCGAGGGCGCAGTGTGACACTGTTCTCAGCTGTTCACACTGAACATCTGAAGAAAATGCAGAACAGACGAACCAAACTGTCTCCACAGGTACTGTTTACACATGTCGTTAACTGCTGGAAATGCTTTGCTAGATATCTCCTCGTGTCGTGGGAAATGATTCAAAGAAAGCTTGGGGAAAGTGCGCGGCAGGACGGGCAGTCATGCCTGAAAGATGCAGAAATTACCTTGCAGTCCTGACAGAACTCGATTGCCTGAAAGGCTCTGGCTGCTCACACAGCAAACGAACGGTTCACTTGTGTGTTTTAACGTCAGAAAAAAGCATGAGTTATGACACCATTTAATTTGCCTTTGAGATGAATGAAGTATTGAATTGAACCGAATTGTGAGCATCTGCTGCCATGGCTGTCCAACTGGTGAAACTCTACATTGGCATGAAACATACAAGTTCTTAACATTTGGAATATACCAGCCAACAATTACTAAACTCCAAACATACCTTTTCAATCTCAATATAGCACATGTGGTATTACAACAATTAATATACTGTTATATTGACTTCTGTTTCCGTGGGCCATTAATTCTCAACTAATTGAGAATTAGTTGAGAATTAGACTACTTCTTTCTCAGTAGTTGATGACTAGGAGATCTGAAGGAACAGATATGTATATATATATATGTATATATTGTATGTATACACAACAGAAAACACATTTTTGTCTGGTTAAGACTCAAGTCCTGGTGTGTTAGTGACTTTAGAGTGGTATTTACTGTTTCAGAAGGAGGAATTTCTAGCAGCCAACAATCCGGTTGAGCCAAAAAAAATACTCTGCTCTCTGCATTCGCTTCTGTGGGTCAACTATTAACGCTCAGATTTTTCTCTTGGATATTTGCAAAGCTTCTGTAGGAACCCAAATGTGTGATGTTTGTGGTAGTAGCTTTGCCTTCACCGTACCTTACCATTGTCCTATGGACCTACAGCTGAAGGCAGGCCAGAAATGGTGCAGTACTGGTCCTGAGACAAGAAAAACTGAAAAAATAGCGTACTAAACGGACACATGCCACGCTGCTGAGTGGAAACAAGTCAATATAGAATCAGACGTTTGTGTTCTGTCATGAATTCCCCTCAAAACGTCTCTGGGTGGGTTACTTTAGGAGTTCTGCTGGGTCTGCTGTGCTAGTTCCTAGGAATGTGTGATTGTAGTTTACTTCCAGGTATTTTGATCCTACCAATTAGGTTTCTAGATGGTGTGTATCATCCAACACTGTTTTGTCAGTATGAAGTAGTAAAATCAGTCTTTCCATGTTACATTTAGTCCTCCTGAAACAGAACTAGCCGTTGCACTTCAGTGTGTGTAAAGTATACCTAAGTGTTTTGATAGGAGCGGTGGTGAGGCACGAGCAAATGAAAGCTGAGACACTTCCTGCCTTGTTCGCTATTCTAATGATGAGAATAGCCGGGTGCAGGTTGTGTAAACAGTTTTTCATCGAATGGTTCTGCCCGCTTTTCCAGCATGTACCATTGGATCTGCTTGGTTTAGTTAAGTCCGACTCAGCAGTCACATCAAGCTTAGGTTCATTTACGAGTTTATCTCCGTCAGTGTTCAGTGACCCCAGTACTTCAAGAAGGATCTGTGCGACCTGTCATCGCCTGAGAGGTTAGCGGTGATGAGTTATGTTTTGGAGGCGGGTGGTGGGGGCGCGCGTTGGTGGGACCCATCACAACCCAAGATTGGGCTCCACCTCCTAGTTCCTGTCCTGCAGAGGACACAGTTATTTCTGGGTATCAAGGTTAGGCCAGAGTGACATGCGGGACCTAGACGAGGTATGTCCGGGCAGAAAGTTCTGAACACGGGAGGGGATTGAGTCGACTCTTCAGCTGCCAGAATCTTTAACCGGTCCTGTGCAGTAATCTCCATGTACTGTATGTGAGTGGAAAGGAATTTTTTTTTACCAAGTTCCTCTGCTTTTGCCGGTCTGCTGTGGGAGGAGTATTCACCGGAGTGGATGGTAGGTGTTGAAAAATGATTCTTATTTAACTTTATCACGTTGGCTTCAGCTCAGTCACAAGGGAACAGGTAAGCAATTAAAATTTAATTGATCAGAATAGGATTGTACTGAAGAGAAGAGGTTCCCACGCTCGGTCTTAATGTCCCGGGAATCTTTCCCAATTGTTTACAGTTGTTTCAAAGGGCAACTAATCCTTGCATCAAAATACCTTGGACACAAGTGTGTGTGAGTGTAATATAATTTGGCAGCTAAGCATTTCAGTTTCTTTTTTTAGTTGTTCTATTGGATCAGTTCCCATCAGTGTATGTGACTGTATGGGTCTTGCATGTCTTGTTCTTGCATTTAGGGCTTTGTAATTGTTTCCCATTTTCTTTCCTATTAAGAGATGATAGGTGTAGCTTGCTAAATATTATTGTAGTATTTTGTTTCAAACCAGAATTCTGCTCATGTTATCAAACACTCAGATAATTAGCAGACATTTTTACAAAACATCAAACTAAAATGGGTTCAGATTGGGAGTAGTATTGGGATGTGTTCAATGGCTCTTAATAGTAAAAGCATATATTAAAATACTTTTTTCTTTTGTGACATAAATCAGATGAATAGAACAAAAAGTCCCATTTTTATGTGGAGACAGTGGCACAATGAAGACAGTCGTTACAAAGACTGAAGACGAAAAGAAAACTGGTTAGAAAGCTGACAGCAATGATTGATGATCTGCAGGATTTTCCATCTGTTACTTTTTGTCATCAATTTCTTTAATTCCCAGAATGTGCTAAGCTAAGGACTCTGTTAGGAAGTCAGGATCCCCGGCTCCTTGGAGGAGGATGTAACCAAACCACTCCCTAAAGTTTGTGCAGCAATGCTAGAACAACACCATAGCAACAGTGAAATAAAGTGGCAGTAGCATCTAGATATAAATCTGAAAGGAAATTTGTGTGGTGTCCTGTGAAGAGTCATGGGATGTTGAGGCTGTTGGAATAATGCAGGCAAAATGTGACGTTTAATTTATGGACTTCCTGGTGACTCTGTTTAGGAGGGAAAAGTAGGTTAGGAACATAAATTAACAAACATAACAGTCTTAAAGTAGTGGGTTCTCAGATGGACACTGGAGTTATGTGTTGCAACATAATATACACACACAACTTAACCAGAGGACATGCTGACTCTGGCTGGAATCTTGTTGTTATGGCAACAACAAACAGCAGCACGAAGTCTTTAGAAACCGAGTGTGTGGACTCAAACGGAGTGAAAGATGTTCTGTCATATTGAATAGTGATAAAATGTGGTTAAGATCAAGACTGAGAAACCTGATTTGAATTTACTTTTGTCTCAAAACTCAGTTCATAAATAATACATGATTAGCTCCTGCACCGATAGCTGAGGTTTAAAGAGGGACAGTAAATAATTAAAATAGTTCTTTTTTTTTTTTTACAACCCCTCTACTTGCTCTACTTGTGCTACTACATTTTAGCTTGTGTAAACTTTTTGATAAACCATTTGTGTCTGCAAACATAATTTAACTATTTTTTTCTGTTGTAGATCTAACCCCTCCCCCCTAAAAAAAACCCAACTTACTTTACAAGACTCCAAAAGCAAATCAAATCTGCATAATCTCACATCAACTCTTAACATTGCAAACAGTGTGAAAGACCTTCCAGCTATGGGAAAGAAATCAGCTGGTAAAATGTCAAATTCTTCATTCTTTAGATGTCCCAGCTTCAGCACAGATGATTCAAATGGCTGAATTACCTCCTCTGCATTTCTATGAAGTTCTGCAGAGGCGTCATAGTAACCCATTCATTTGAGAAAGACGTGATGAACAAAGAGTAACATCTATAAGAGAAAGGAGATGGTCCCTTGAAAACTAACATTTGACATCAACTATTGCCTCAATTCCACTAAGCAGCATGGATTGGTGTGATTCAGTATGTGACTTTGTCTGTTTCTATTGTAAAATTGGGAAGAAAAGATGGTTCTAAGCAAACCACCAACCAACATCGCCAGACACTCTTTGGCAAGCGAAAGAGTGGCTGTTCAAGAAAGACCTTATGATGGGAGACGGCAGTGGCGCAGAGGAAAAGCGAGCCATCAGTTTACAGACACCTCAGTCCTCTACTTGGCCATCACAGGTTTAGGTCCCGGCCTGTTGCCGCATGTCTCGTCCCTTACAACCTACTTTCTGTCAACTCACTGTCAAATAAAGGTCATTAGAGACAGATGTCAAAAAATAGAAGAAGTAATGGCCCAGGACAGAAAACTCTGGAGATCTACCTTTGGTGGCCCAAGGATGAAGAGCAAAATGAATAGTTGATTGTAAAAGCATCAATACAGCCCACATGTTACGCACCATTCCTGGGCCCCCTTCTGTTGTAGGTCCATAGGACAATGGTATGGTATGGATAGGTCACACAAATCAGTTGATCCATTCGAGGACAGAAAAAGCTAGATGACTGCAACAAGTACAAGACATATTAGTGTGTCCCCTTTGTCATCGCATTAGCATGATGCAACATTTGGCATTTAGGTTTAACCCCCGGCTGCCTAGTGAAAGTCCAGTCGGCTGTGGAAACACCGTCGTAAATACGTCAAATCGTAGCGTACCCTACTTCATCATGGCATACTGCTCCTTAGAATAGAAGAGTTTGTATGCCATAAGTTCTTGAAGGTAATTTGACTGTTAAGACAATTGGGTTTCATTCTAGTCCGAATTTTGATCAATTGGAGTAAACCTTTTCTAGACACCAGTAGTTTTCTGACCTTATTTTTGTAGAAACTGGGTTTCTTTTGTTCTGCTGGTCTTACACCATTGGTATTCATTTTCCAAATAAAATATGTATCAACACAGTGGTTTCTAAGCTATTTGCTTAGCTGAACTGTGTTGACCTAGTTTCTTAACAGGTTTTTCTTTCTTTTTTGCCCTTTTCTCCTCCAGCACAAGATTATATGATGAGCAAATGTTTACACATGGGGCAAGGAGTTTCTAGACTGAAATACCCTTCCATCTACCTCAACAGCTCTCGCTGTACACTCGATCTTCCTCGGTCTGTGATGTGTTGAGTCCACCATCATCAGCGACCTCAAAAGAGGCCGGCGGATCCCTTTTTGCTCCATCAGTAGATCTCTCCGGTATCAGTCAACCAGCCTCCGTCAACGCTAGCATCATTAACTGCACCCCTTGGTGAGGGAGGGTTCTCCTGAAGGAGTCATGTTTTGCCCGGGTTTGTGATGTCCCAGCCCTGCAACGGACCCGGACCAGTTGAAGAACGGGGGCGGATTTGTCGAGACGTGCCCCGCTTTGTGATTGGCTGTGAAGAGGATGAGCGAGACATGGGCCAAATGGAGGCTGGCATGAAGAACGAGATGCTTTGTCAGGACGACATGGAGGTGTATGAAAATGAATCGGTAAGTGAAAGAAATGAATGACATCATGTTGCTGCCTGGTAACCAAAGGGGTTTTGAAAAACAGCCAGTCATATCCTGGCAAAAGGAATCAATCAAGTTTATTCTTATAGCACATTTCAGCAGCAAGGTGCTTTACGTAATAAAAACACAAAATTACTAAGTTATAAAGAAAACCCTATACAGTCAACAACTGTATATTACATTTTGATGAGTGCCACCACCAAAATCATACATATCAAATAAAGCAATGAAGTCTTTAAAAATCAGCAGAAGAAGAGTAACATTCAAACAGGGGAATAGATAAAGAATTGGGAACAGAGCAGTAGATGGATAATTGTAAGCCAGAAGGGCTGTTTGTGGTAATTTTACACAGTTACTCTTAAACACCAAGTTTTCTTTCAGCACAATGACTTTATGACCCAGAGTAGCTGAATCCCATAAACAACAAATGGCACCAATAAAAAGGTTGGATCAGTTACGGTTAGAATGGTGACATTTTCAGGCCTACTGGAAGAACAACAGCTTAGTTAATGATCTGATAACCTAATCTCCATCTTCCATCAGCTGTGAGACAGAGGAGTTTGTTCATCTTAGAGAAAGTCGCAAAATAGATCATAATTTCCTCGATAGTTTGGCTTCAGAAAAAGGTCACATCTTGTGACACTCCACTTCGGGGTTTGCCGTAGCGGCTCCACACACTACCAGACTTTTCACCATAATTAACAGGCTGTTGTGTACAATATGAAGCAGTGACAGCTGCCATCTTGTCGAGTCTCTCTTGTATCATCTGGCTCCTCTCCGTTCCTCCACTGCATTTCCATTCACCGCAGTTGCAGCAGCAACATTCAGAATTGGACACATTTATTAGCAACACTGTGAAATAAAAGGAGGGATTGTGCTACAGCCAGTATTAAGTCTGTTCATGCAATGAAGAAAAATTATAAATAAAATTAACACAACACAAGTCTGTATTTGTGACGGCCCTTTACTGACATCACTGAAAAAAGAACCATTTTGTCTGCAAAGGGAGGCTACGTAAAGAATTCTCTTTATTGCCGGCTTTAAAAAAAAACAACCTAAAATTAAAAAATATAAATACTATATAAGCCATGTTAAAGGTCTCATGTATAACAGTAACTGACATCTGGTGGCCATGTTGGATACAGCAGCCTTTTAAAATTAACTATCATCTGCCTTTATCTGAAATATCAAATTTGTCTAAAACTATCCAACGAAATGGCCTTTTCTGTTTCCTTTCATTATGAGGTCAATTAATAAATCTGTGCAAACTCTTAGATTAAATAAAAATAACAACCCCGCAAAAAAATGTTTCTCACTTTTCTTTAATTAATTGCCTTCTAAAAGATAGTTGCATGCATGGTTTTGACGGCCATTATCCCATTTATAAAAAGCTATGTTTGTTCTAGGTTAATGAACATGAAATAGATTTTACAATTTCACAAACAGTTTTTTTAAAAAAAATACATATTTATTACTGTTATGCATTGTATCACAAAGTCGTTATCCCGTTGAACAAAAGTCCAACAGCCATGAATAAACCACACTTCCTGTTTGCATCGCCTACCCTTGTCTCTTCCACCAGCCGTCAGAGCGACAGATCGTTGTGGGCATATGTGCCATGATGAAGAAGTCCAAATCGAAGCCCATGACTCAGATCCTGGAGAGACTCTGTAAATTTGACTACATCGATGTCGTCATCTTCCCTGAGGAGGTGATCCTGGAGGAACCTGTGGAGAAATGGCCGCTCTGCGACTGCCTCATCTCCTTCCACTCCAAAGGTAAACTCTGCATTTCCATTACAGTCAGCTGAGTGAAAACGTTGGCGTTTAAATAACTATGCAGTTTTTATGCTTCCTCTGACTTTATTTTAAACATCTCCCTGACACTAATCCAGCTTCCAGTTTCATCCCATTTTTATTTCCATACTTTTTATGGCGATCTCTGCGTTTTGATAAATGAGTTTATAAGAGTTTCAAGTCTGCATAATTCCCAGGCGACAGTAACAATCTATAACTCATGTTGCAGTCAGTTTGTCACATGCCATGTTTTTCCACTCTATTTTTAAAAACGTTAGCTGACAGAGATAAGGGAACACGATCGTCTGTAGATACAGTTTTTCCAGGAAAGAGAGAAGATGATGTTTATCCAAAACCTCTTGAGGATCCGTACGACCAGAACCACACAAACAGTGTGATTGTCTTTATGAATCACTAGTTACTGGTTCTGAAAATAGGCAAAAAAATAAGCAGTTTGAGTCAAGCTACTCTCTAGAAGAAAAAAAAAAGAAATGCTGTTTTTTTTTGGGTGGGGGGGTTTTCAGTAAATCCTTGTTACGTCAATTCAAGCTGATCTAAAATGTGACATATTTTTGGTTTCCAGGTTTTCCTCTGGACAAAGCTGTGGAATATGCTAAGCTCAGGAATCCAATGCTCATCAATGATCTCAACATGCAGTATTTCATTCAAGACAGGTGAGAGGCTCAAAAACGAGAAAAAATAAACTTTCAATGGGACTTTGATTATAGCAACAACAGGAATATAGCAAGTTTATTTATTTTTTTTCAAAAACAAAAGGGAAAAACAGGACAAACTTCATAAATTATACTACAAAAATCTGTCAAATCAGTCGTGTTAAAATTCAGATTAATGCTTCTTTTTGAATGTTTTAATGTTTAAAGTTTTAATGTCAGTAAAGCTTAACAAAAAGTTATTTTCTCTGACAGTTAAATTTGAAGATTACATTTTTTTTCCTAATTTGCAGTTTTTGGTCAAATTAGAAAAAAAAGTTTTTTTTGATGTTCTTTTCTTGTCTGGTTCTGGCTTGTAGTTTGGAAATCTTTTCTCAGTCTTAGTAATGAGTTGTTCTTGAGAAAATGGCATAATTGCTGTTTTTACAGGCTTTCCCTTTATTCTCTTTAACTTCCTGCTCTTGGTAACACAAAGGATCACTATGAATGTTGCACAAATTCACTGTATTGTGGTTGTCTGTGATATTTTTACCGATATTAGGAGGGAAGTGTATCGGATCCTTCAGGAAGAGGGCATCGACCTGCCTCGTTACGGCGTGTTAAACAGAGACCCTGACAATCCTGAAGGTGAGAACATTGTAGTCTTTTAAAAATAATAATAATCCCTTTTAGTGAAATGATGCAGATTGTTTATGCAGATTAGCAGGAAAGATTCTAAATGGACATTTTTTATTTAGAAATAAATGAGTTTGTGCCAGAAAATCTACAGCAAGATCTTCTTTAAAGAGGTATTATTATGTAAAATCACCTTTTTTAAGTTTAACTTCATATAATAATGTTATTCCCTCATCAGAACCATACCTGGAGTTTTGCCTTGACTCTTTCATCCTTGTTTGAGAAATCTTTTAATCTCCATGGCAACCATTCAGGCGTGCAAAATGCCTAGGTGGACCTATCTCCTCCTCTGAGCTGCAGTTTCCACTTCACAAAACAGCTCTCTTCTTCAACTCCCGCACTCAGCTCCTTCGGACTAGCCAGCAGCAATTAGCAAGCACCTGGTGGAACTTGAGCTCATCAACGAGCTACTTCTCAGTAAAACGCTGGTAAAAATGTAGTTAAAGTCGTAGTGATGACCTCCTGTAGGTGGCGTTTTAGAAAAAACAGGAGTTTCTTAAAGAGACAGAGGCCCAATTTTAAGGCACTAAATTACAAAGTCAAATTTCTTTAAAGTCATTGACAGCATTTTTATAGCAACTGAAGGTGACATAGTTGCTTGATTGTTCTATAAAATGGCACTATACATAATGCTTCCCCCTTTGATTAAAGTTGATATTTTTAGATTTGCTTGGTTACTAAGGGTTCATCATGTAATAGTCAGTTTGTAACTAAATGTAGAAAAATCAGTTGTGTTTCTAACAAATCCACATTTTATCATGTTATTATTTGCTGTTTTGACTGTTTCTTCATGCGTTCACTGGTAAAGACTTCCTGTTGAACCGCCTTTAAGCACGACAGCTCGCTTTGTGCAGAGTGCAACCTGGTTGAGGGGGAGGACCATGTGGAGGTGAACGGGGAGGTGTTCCCTAAGCCCTTTGTGGAGAAGCCTGTGTGTGCAGAGGACCACAACGTCTACATCTACTACCCAACGTCTGCTGGGGGAGGCAGCCAGAGGCTCTTCAGAAAGGTAGCTGCTGTCCGTCTTATCCATTAATCTGATTCTCTGTTTTAAGATTTAATTTTTGGAAAATTTGGATTTTTTTATTTATTTTTTTTCTGTCTGTCACCAATGCACTTCTGGGGTTTTCAGAGCAAGACAACCCACACAAGAACTACCATCTTGTTTTACAGCTGCTATTTATTTCAACTTTGATTTCAGGTCAACTGACAGAAGAGATTGTAGAAATAAAAGCCAGTTTAAAAAATATTTGTCATTTGTAAAGGTTTTTCTTGGGGACAAAAAATTAAGAGGAAAAATAATTCAATTAAAGTCGAAAATCAAATTTGGTATAAAAAAATTAGATTTTATTTTTAAGCCATTAATAATGAGTATTAATATGCATCCCACCAGACTTCTCCATAGAAGTTCTAATCGATGCTCCACAAAAGGCCGTTGATGTTAGTTGTGCTTTCTTTTAATTATCTTCCTTGGTTAGGAAGCTAACAACCAATGTGCTATTGACCCAAGCAACTTCTATAAAACACCATTTGAGGTTTTCTATTTTCGTATGGCCTGTGTTTATCGCTATATTTTTATTTTAGATTGGAAGTCGCAGCAGTGTCTACTCCCCAGAAAGCAACGTGCGAAAAACTGGATCGTACATCTACGAGGAGTTCATGCCGACTGATGGCACCGATGTGAAGGTACCGTGTGGACGCTAGCCTGCCTTTTGACTTTGATGTGAAGGGCAGAGTGGGTTGTATGGAGCTAAATTAGATCCATAAATCTTACTAAAGAAAATATTTTGAATCTGAAAATAAATTATTTTAAACTGAAAAAAGTTTTCAACTGAAAAAAATTATCAATTTTTTTTTTAATCTGAAAAGAAAATGAATTGAAAAACCCCCCCAAACTTTAAAACTACAAAATATATATATATATATTCAAAGCAAATCTCAAATTCATTTTAAAATTTCAGATTTTCAGTTTCAAACTTTAGGCCATGCTAGGTGTGGGGGCGGGGCTTCAGATGACATCATGACTTAAAGCTCCACACAGCAGCTGGACAAAACATTCCCCCGTTGCATTCGGGAACTGTGGGATCTTAGAAATATCTTTATAACTTCACCTGTATTCTATGCTATAATAATATAAAATGCTTCATAACACAAGTGAGGCAGCTAAAAAAAATTATTGGTGCCCGTTTAGCTCTATACTCAATAAGTAAGTCAGTAAGTACATATGTTTTAAAATTGTGGGGTGGGAGAGTTTTAGATATTTTAAGTCATTTCCTACCTGCATGCTTCAACCGATGGTGTCAGGTTTACACGGTGGGCCCAGATTACGCCCACGCCGAGGCCAGGAAGTCTCCGGCCCTGGACGGTAAGGTGGAGCGAGACAGCGAGGGCAAGGAGATCCGCTACCCCGTCATGCTGACTGCCATGGAGAAACTAGTGGCTCGCAAGGTCTGCCTCGCCTTCAAGGTACCTGGAAATTATTCAGCACTTTTTTATTTATTTATTAATTTTTTTAATTTAACTCAGAACTTCCTGTAAACTTATTTCTGAGCAGCAACAAATCTGAATTTGTAGGTGAAACCCTGTAATGTTCCAGGAAGCTATTGAACTGATTTGGTAAACTTTGCTGAACACTTTGAAGCAAATTTGCTTTGTATACATTGTATATCGATAAGAATATGCTTTAATTTTTACAAAGAGATTTCAAACACATCTCACATTTACACAAAAGTCCTACCAGATGTTTATTCCAGATCCTTTGGATCCTCTAGTTTCTTTTACTCCTTATTTTTGGTTTAAACTCCAAGTGCTGCTGTTTATAAAGTTGTTGTTGTTTTACTTTGCCTTTTTGTTCAACATGCCAGGCAGTTATAATATAGACATGTTTACAAAATAAAAAGTTAATGTATAGATGTGTTTTTTTTATTATTTTTTTTCAAAGCAAACAGTGTGTGGATTTGATCTGCTGCGAGCCAACGGCCATTCCTACGTCTGTGACGTGAACGGCTTCAGCTTTGTAAAAAACTCCATGAAATACTACGACGACTGTGCCAAAGTCCTGGGGTAGGTGGCGCTGCGCTCAATAATGACTCTTAGTAAGATGAGATAAAATAAAATAATCCTTTATTAGCCTCACAAATGGGATATTTAAGTTATTATGACAGAAAGTGAACAGAACAAAAGAGTAACAGAAATGAAAAACAGCATAAAATAATAAAAACAGTACAGTGTGGATAAAAACACCCAGTGACGTGCAGTGAGGTTTATAGCTGGTGATTCACTGACTTAATCATAATCAGATTTACAAGTGTAGACGCCCTGCATGTTATTGTTTATGAAAATTTCACGCATGTCCACAACGCTGGAGCTGGTCCCCTGACTGCAAACACCATACCATCAATATAGATGCAAAATACATATATGTATATATGAATATATATACATGCACAAATATACATTTACCAAACACATGCACATACCATGAAAAAAAAAAAAAAAAATATATATATAT
>CAEFZY010024433.1:0-15326 GCA_903066815.1 Brachyrhaphis roseni | reverse complement strand
CTCATTCCAGAGGCGAGGCGCCACAGCTTTAAAAGATCTGTCTCCTCGAGTCTTAAAATGGGTCCGAGGAACCATCAGCAAGTTCAGATTGGACGACCTGAGGCTCCTAGTCGAAGCATAAGGCTGGATGAGATTCTTAATATAGTCTGGTGCCTGTCCATGAAGAGCTCTAAAAGTCAGTACCAGGATTTTGTAGTGCATCCTGTAAGATACAGGCAGCCAGTGCAAACTTTTGAGGATGGGTGTAATATGTTCCCTCCTGCGAGTGCGAGTGAGCAGGCGTGCAGCAGAGTTTTGCACAACCTGCAGACGCGCAAACTCCCTCTTGTTAAGACATGTGAACAGACTGTTAGAATAATCCAATCTCGATGAGACAAAAGCATAAACAATCATCTCAAGCTCATCACAAGTCACCATCTTACGGAGTTTAGAAATGTAGAAAGGTACCAGAACCAGAACTGGGCTGGCCGCAACGGCGGCTTCTGGTTCTGATGGAGGTTCTGCTGTGATTCCAGGTGGCAGAGAGAGCTCTGTACTACTGGAACAACGAGTACATCATGAGTCTGATCAGCGACAACGCAGCCAAGATTCTCCCCATCATGTTTCCAGCTCTTTACAAGAACTCCAAGAGTCACTGGAACAAGTACACCCCGACACACACTGACACACACTCACACACACTGACACACACTGAGACAGTGACACACACTGAGACACACCCCGACACACTGACACACAGTGACACACACTGAGACACACACTGACACACTGACACACACTGACACACTGAGACACACAGTGACACACACTGACACACTGAGACACACTGACACACACTGAGACAGTGACACACACTGACACACACTGAGACAGTGACACACACTGACACACTGAGACACACAGTGACACACACTGAGACACACCCCGACACACACTGACAAACAGTGACACACACTGACACACACTCACACACTGACACACAGTGACACACACTGAGACACAGTGACACACACTGACACACTGAGACACACAGTGACACACACACATGTTTGTGCTGCTATCTTTGTGGGGACTTTCCATTGACTTCCATTCATTTCTACAGCCTAAACCTTACCCTAACCCTAACCCCACCCTAACCCTACCCATTACATGCCTAACCCTAACCCTAACCAAAACTCAATTCACACCTTAGTCCTAAATCTGACCCCTGACCCAAAAACAGCGTTTCCCCTTGTGAGGACCAGGCTTCGGTCCCCACAAGTAGCAGTTGGTCCCCACAACGTAGTATATGTCAGGAAAATGGTCTCAGTGTGTCTCAATGTGTGTCATTGTGTCTCAGTGTGTGTGTGTGTCGGGGTGTGTGTGTGTGTGTGTGTGTGTCACTGTGTCAGTGTGTGTCACTGTGTGTCAGTGTGTCTGAGTGTGTGTCAGTGTGTCTCAGTGTGTCACTGTGTGTCTCAGTGTGTCTCAGTGTGTGTCAGTGTGTGTCAGTGTGTCACTGTGTGTCTCAGTGTGTCTCAGTGTGTGTCAGTGTGTGTCACTGTGTGTCAGTGTGTGAGTGTGTCCCCACAAGGTATTAGAAACAAATGCACACGCACACACTCTTCCTCCTCTTCCTCAGGACGATCCACGGTCTGATCTATAACGCTCTGAAGCTTTTCATGGAGATGAACCAGAAGCTGTTTGACGACTGCACTCAGCACTACAAGGCCGAGAAGCAGAAGTAGGTTCTAGGAACCAGAACCTCTGGACCGGACCGGACCAACAGAACTGACCTGTTTCTGCTCCTCATGCAGGGAGAAATACAAGCTGAAGGAGCGAGACGAAGTCTGGATGAAGATCGAGGATCTGGCCCGGCAGAACCCACAGGTAGGGGCTGAGGATGATGATGATAATGATGAAGGTCTCTGGACATCATGTCTCCTTCTGTTTACCTGCAGAGCAATAAGCTCCACCCCCTGCGGCCTGGACTCCACCCACAGGAGGAGGTGAGTGATGCTCTGTATGTGGGTGTGTGTGTGTGTGTGTGTGTGTGTGTGTCTCTGACTCGCGCTGCGTTCCAGTTCCTGATGTTCAGCGATGGCGGTCTGGCCTTCATCTCCATGGAGACGGAGACTCCGACAGCAGAGGACATCCAGCTGCTAAAGAAGACGGTGGAGACGGAGGCGTCCCAGGTAGACGCACCTGTTGACCTGAGCTATGCTAGCTGTCTAGCTAGCGGTGGCTAACCAGTTCTCGGTTTGCCCTGCAGGGGGCGAAGGAGCTGCAGAAGGACAAGGCGCTGATGCGCAGGAAGTCGGAGCTGCCGCAGGACGTTTACACCATCAGAGCTCTGGAGGCCCACCAGCGGGCCGAGGAGTTCCTCACAGCCAATCAGGAGGCGCTCTGACCCCCATGAGGCCCCGCCCTCTCCGTGGCTCCGCCCCTGGTGGCCGGAACCAGTAGGACACTAGAAGCGCCGCCCATCTGTCTATGTGCCATGTCTCAGCGCTCCACTGTGATTGGACATCAGCCACAAGCCACGCCCACATCTCCCCTGAGGCTGCCGGGGTTCAGACCGGCGCCGAGCGCCTGAACGCATCGTCCACAGCAGGAACCCGGAGGTGCGTCCTGATTGGCTGCTCTGGCCCTGCCCTGTTGTGGTGTTGCCATGGAAACTGTGGGGCCTTCAGGCTCCTGTTGTGCACATGAACGCAGCATGGATGAATGTCCCCATGACCTCTGACCTCAGTCAGCCAATCAGGTTTGGATCTGCAGAGTCGCAGTGAATGTAGGCGTGGCCTCCGCCAGGGTTACCGCCAATCAGGGCTTAGACCCAAACACCAGGAACCAGGCCTGGTTCTGATGGTTCTGATAGTTCAGTCACCACAGGAAGTGATGCGATGGCTTCAGGTTCCTCCAGGTTTTTCCGACATGAACTCTGATTGGTCAAAGGACACAAGTCGTCTAATTAAGCAGCTCTGAGGTGGGGGAGGGGCTTTGTGATGTCAGGGAGGACACGCCCCTTAAGGACACGCCCACAGCACTTCATGTTTTTCTTCATTGCTCTTCCAGCTGTTGAGCCGGCATGTCATCATCCCATTGGCTGTGATAAGCTCCGCCCCCACATCGTGACACCACCAGGCGGTGCTGTTCCAGATGTTTATTGAGCATCACATGGTGATTTGTACAGATGTTCATGTACAGCAGAAATAAAACAGATCCCGCCCACATGTATGACCACTTCCTGTTTCTACACACAACAGGAAACATAAGAGCAATGAGACAGGAAGGAAGCTGGTCCAGACTAAACCACAGAAGAAGAAAAAGTCCGTAAACATTAGTTATCTGGGTCAGATCGGAACCAGGAGTGCCGAGGCTGCAGCTGCTGGCGGTGCGTTCAGGGTCCTGTAGGGATGGCGGTGCGTTCAGGGGACGTGGTTCCGGCGCAGCGTCCGCAGCCCGGCAGAACTCTGGCGCTCCTGCAGTGCGTTCTGGACCAGATCGCTCCACTGGGCGTCGGAGATCTGCTGCGCCCAGGGCGGCACGCCGAGCGAGGGCAGCGCCACGCCCGCCATCGTCCTCTTCACCAGCTCCACATGGGCTGCAGGGACAGGAAGTGATGTCAGATCACACTGCTTAGGTTAGGGTCAAGCAGGAAGTGATGTTCTGCATGACCTTTAACCTGATCTGTTCCTTTAATGGTTCCTCATCCGTAAGCACGAGAGCAGAACCTGGACCGGGTTCTGACCCAGTTCTAGACAGCCTGATCTCTGGTACTTCTAAACAGAATCCTGAATCCGATCCGGTTCCTCTGATCTGTCTGGTCTCACCTGGGTCCATGGGGATGGACGCTCGGCTCCTCTGCGCCGCTGCCCCCTCCGGGTCCTCCTCCTCGTCGCTCTCTGGGGGCGGAGCTTCAGGTAGGTGCAGACCCATCACCTGTAGGGACACGCAGGTGAGACGGTGCAGTCAGCAGGTGGGAGAGCTGCGTCACCTGTTGCTGGGTAGATCTCACGTCTATCCTGTGCTGCAGCTCCTGCAGCTGCTCCGAGTGGGACGTGTCCCCCCTGTCCTCCTCCTCCGGCTCCCCGGGTCCGTCCGGGTCCTGGTTCAGAGGCTGGTAGTAGTACCCACCGCCGTTCTCTTCCTCCTCCTCTTCCTCCACCCCGTCCTCCCCCCCAGGCAGCACCGCCCCGTCCACCGGACGCTCGGCCTCCCCCAGCTCGTCCTCTGAGCTCGGCAGCACTCTCTCTGGTCCCATCGCTGAGTGGCACACTTCCATCCACGAGACGCAGCCCTGCAGACAGACGGACAGGGTGAGAGACGGACAGGGTGAGGGACAGACAGGATGAGGGACAGACAGGGTGAGAGACGGACAGGGTGAGGGACTGACAGGGTGAGAGACGGACAGACGGGACAGGGTGAGGGACTGACAGGATGAGGGACAGACAGGGTGAGAGACGGACAGGGTGAGGGACGGACAGGGTGAGAGACGGACAGACGGGACAGGGTGAGGGACTGACAGGGTGAGAGACGGACAGCGTGAGACGGGCTGGCAGACAGAACTGTCCCTAAGAAGAAGCTCTACATCCTGTAGCAGAGTCCAGTGGTCCTACAGTCTGGGTCAGAACCAGTAGAACCCGGTGGTTCTGCTGGTTCTGACTCCTTCCATGGACCGAACCGGAGCCGGAGTTAACGGCTCCGGTTCGTCTCCTCAGACCAGAACCAGCCGCCGCTACCTGATGAAGGTGGAAAACAGCAGAAGCTAACGGCTAACACAGCTAGCAGCTGCCAGGCTCCAGGTAATTTGTTCGTTAGCTGGTTAGCCCGGTAGTTAGTATCTCCCAACAGAACCGCTTGTCTTCACCTGTCCTCACCTCTCTGGGTCTGCTTCACCTGGAGTTAGCTGTTAGCCTCTGCTGCTAGGCGCAGCGGATGATGAACCAACACTTCCGGGTGCGTCACAAGTAGCAACGGAAGTGCTTTTCAGAAGATTTTTGTTTTTGACAAACTTTATTGAGCAAAAGAAAAACTGATGGCGTTTCCTATCAGACAACAACCAGAGCGAAGACATTATGTGAAGTAGATTGTAATAAATGAACTTCGCAGTAAAATAATAAAAATAAGTCCCGATGTTTCTGCTTTGCTTGGAGAGGCTACAGGAAGCCACAGGGTGGCGCCAGAGAGCAACAAACCCGCCACGTTCTCCTGAAGAACCGGAAGTTTCTGATCATCTTCAGGAAAATAAAAACTACATTTTAAAATTAATAACATATATCCTTCAAATGAGTTCTTAAGAGAGAGATTTCATTTTAATGTTGAGAATTTTGGTTTTTGTACAACTAAACATTTGTTTTACGAATGTAAATACGTATTAAACTTATGGGATCAACTTCATAACTTTCTGTCTTCTAGAACAATAAATGTGGATTTTATTTCTTTACAAAACATTCAGTTCGGTTTATCTATCAAAGGAAAAAAAAAAATTTTTAGTCAATGTTCTAATTATTGTAACAAAATATTATATCCATAAATGTCACTATGCAAAATGCTCCCTCTCATTCTCTGCTCTCAAAAATAAACTTTCCTTTTTTTAACAGATGTCTGAGAAAGATGCAGAATTTAAATGCAATTAAATTGTATGAGTTAATGGAAGAATTTTAGTTAGTAGCCCCCTTTTATTAATCTATTTAACTTATTTTACTTTCACTAATCTTAGTTCTGTGTTCCAGCCTCTGTATCCAATTGGATCTGTTAACAGTAGTTGTGATTTTTGGTTTTTGAATGTTCAGTATTGACGTGTTGTTTCATATTGTCATTGTTATTCTTGTTTATTCAATATTTTATTGATTATAAAATATAATCAATAAAATAAAAACTACAGATTCAAATGTTTGGCTTCAGATGATTCTGGGATAAAGAACCAGAACCGCAATATTTTATTAGGATCCACATGATGGTTTAAGCCTTATCTGGATCTAGTAAGACCAGACCGGGTCAAACAGAACCACCACAGAACCTCCAGCTGTGCATAAATGATAAAAATATAATTTAACATTCACAACCTTCTACTGAGGAGTTCAAAAGAGTTTTTATTTTCAGGAACTCAATTACAATAGATTTTTCTCAGATTGTCTCAAGGCTTCTAATCTTTATCTCTAGGTTCTGCAGAACCTTGAGATTAATTCAGAACCGGTTCTGGAACCGCCACGGGGAACCCAGCTGTGTTCAGCAGTCAGACTGACTGATCTGGAGGTCACGACCTGTCAGGAGTTCAAAGTTCTACTCCTTTTTTTTTCCAGGATGCAGCAGATATTAATGGATTCATTCAGTTGTTTTCATTTTTGTGGACCTTTAAAAGGTTCTGCTTGTCTGATCCAGAACCAGAACTTTCTGTTTGATCTTGTTTCCTGTTTTGGTTCCTTAGCAAAAACAAAGAGTGACGTCATCACGCATGCCCAGACGCAAACCGTCCCTGCAGAGACCAACAAAACTTCACGTCCCTGGCCCTGTCAGATATGTTGGTTTCTATGGCAACGGAACTCGTAGAGGATCGTGACCGGAAGCTACGTCACAGTTAATCCTCCAACATTGAAGAGGAGTCACTAAGATGAAGATTATTCAGTTTCATCTTCATTGATCAGATTAACTTTTATTTAACTTTAATTAAAACATAACATTCAGGAATATTCACACGCTCTTTTTCATTTATTTCATAAAGCAAAATATTATGCAATGGCGGCTCAGCAGATCAGGCTTTTCTGCTCAGAGTGAATCCTCCTGTCTGTCCTCCTATCTGTGCTTCGTAGTAAAGCTGCTCACCTGCAGGAACCAGCGGGACGCCCGGACTCCCTCTGCCCGACCAACAGCGCTGCTGCCCGGCTGCAGGAGCCCCAGGCCTCCCCTACCGCCGGGTCGGAATCAGAACCGGTTCTGATGCTCGCCGTCCCGTTGGACCCGAACCTGCTCTGGCTTGCGGCGGAACCGTGGAATGATGAAATCAGCGCGTGACCGTGTGTCCGCTCCGCGCGTGAGCTGATCGATCGCCTCTCAGGTTAATTGACTGATTGAGCGGAGAGCCAATCAGAGGGTCGATCAGCTGGTCCTGCTCTCTGAATGGCTCAGCACGGTTCGGTTCGGTTCAGCTGAGGTTCTGGAGACATTATTGATATCCTCCAGGTTCTGATCGGATCCACAGTGAAATGATGAACCACCGGACCAGAACCGAAACCGGTCCGCCTCAGAACCTTCTGATGCCTGTGCTGCTTCTGGTTCTGGATGTTCTGGTTATGACTCCTCAGAAGTTTGGTCCAGTTTGGTTTATGTTTGCTTGTGTTCCAGCTGACCCAGTGACCTCACCTTCCCCCGCCCATTGCTCCCAGTGCTCCCAGTCCGGATGCTGGCGGCCTCCATCCAGGTCAGCGGGGAGCCGCTGTCGGCGGTGGAGGTTCAGGACATCTGCGACCGGCTGCGGGAGGAGGGGGTCCGGCTGCTGTCGGTCCGCGGCTGCCGGCTGTCGGACCGGGACTTCGGCCGGCTCTGCCGCGGCGTGGCCGCGTCGCGCAGCCTCGCGCAGCTCAACCTCAATCTGGGCGTGGTCTCCAGCATCGGACGCGCGCGCCACCTGGCGGACGCCTTGGCGGCCAACCGCTCCCTGCAGACGCTGTTGTGAGTAGCCGCCTCCTGATTGGCTGGGCCGGGCCGGCCTGATTGGTCAGTGACGGCTTGTGCCGCCCCCCTCCAGCCTCCACGGCAGCCCGCTGCTGGACGCCGGCCTGCAGGCCCTGAACCCGGCGCTGGCCGCCCACCCGGCGCTGGTCTGCCTGGACCTGGGCGACTGCCTGCTGGGGGACGCGGCGCTGGCGCTGATCTGCGGGATGCTGCCGCCGGACGGAGCCAAATCAGGTAGGACTGACGCTCCGGTTCCCCAGGGGCCCTGAACGCACCACATCCTCCCAGCGCTGATGATGACGCACCTGCAGAGCAGGTGACCCCGGGTGATCCAGGTCATTTAGCAGATTAATGACCAATCAGATTACAGAATGATTTTACTGCCCAATGCTACAGCTGTTAACACCTGATTAACCAGTTATTGACCAATGATTTCAACAAATAATTAACCAGTAATGAACCTGTGATCAACCTGTAACTAACCTGTTATTAAGCCGTTACTAAGCCGCTTGATCACCCAAATCTTAACCAATTATGAACCTTTAACCAACCAGTTCCAAAGCAACCTGTCGCTGACCAGAACTGGTCCGGTCCGGTCTGCCCCTCCAGGTCTCAGGGAGCTGACTCTCAGCGCCAACCCGCGGATCAGCACCAACGCCTGGGCCCGGTTCTCGGTGGCGGTGGCTCACAGCTCCCAGCTCCGGGTCCTCAACCTGGACTACAACCCGCTGGGTAAGGAACCGGAACCAGAACCAGAACCAGAACCTGGTCTGGGTCTGGTTTTGATGGGTCCGGTTCTATCTGCAGGGGACCAGATTGCGACCATGCTAGCGGTTGCCGTGGCGTCCAGTAGAACACTGGAGGTTCTGGACCTGGAGGGAACCAGACTGACCAACCAGTCGGCGCAGGTCAGCAGCTGCAGCTTCTCACCATATTCTTCCTCCTCTTCCTCTGCAGGCTGACAGCGCCCGTTCTGGTTCTGGTTCTGTTCTGCAGGTGTTCCTGGACATGGTGGAGAACTACCCCACCTGCCTTCGGGTTCTGGTCCTGGCTGAGAACGAAGTGAGTCCGGAGCTGCAGCAGCAGATCAGCGACTTGCTGTCTGAAGGGGAGGAGGACGGCCGGGAGGCTCCGCCCCCTCCGGCAGGCCACGCCCCCAGCAGCGCCCTGCAGCCAATCAGAGAGAAGCCCCTCCCCTGGCTCCCCCACAGCAGTAAGGGCTGAAAGCAGGTTTTGTTGGACCGGACCAGAACCGGCTGTCCTCTGTGTGGTGTTTACATGTCCTCTGGATCCGTAGGAGTTTCGTGTTCTGTCCAGTTCTGGCAGCTTTATGCTGTTTCTACACATGAATATTCAATTTGTATTTATTATTATTATTCTGTGGTTCTACTCAAGCCGGGTTCTGGTTCTGGATTCAGTCAGGCTAAAATTTGAATGAATAATGTGTTAAAACTGATACTCTATAATACAGTCATTTAAATATATTTTAAATTTAATTAAGATGAAGAAGCTAATCTTAGGTTTGAAAGAGGTTCTGATGGTTCTGACCTCTAAACCCGGTTCAGTCCGGGTCTGATTCCCTGATGGATTCAAACACTTCTTTGAGTCCTGACGGGCCGGACCCGGTTCAGACGGGTGGAACCAGAACCTGGTTTATGGTTCTGTGGGTTTTTGGTACCGTTGACCCGGCTGAAAGGAACCGGACTGAACCTGGCGGTCTGAACCCAGAAACCCGGTTCTAAAGTCTGACTGACCTTTGACCCCATAGACTCCAGTCCGCCCACAGTCTTGGTGACGTCAGGAGTAGGTGAGAGCCTATTGGCTGAAAATGAAATGTGACCACGCCCACTTCCTGCTAGAGTGTCGTCGCTTCCTGGACTGAATGTTCGTCTGCTTCGACCTGATTGGTGGGCCTGGGAGGGGGCGGGGCTTGGTGCCAGGTGTTGCTTTGTTCTGCTGTGATGATGTCACAATAAAACCAGTTTACAGCTTGGTAAGGTCGGCTCTGATTGGTCATTTCTGCTCAGCAGGTCCAGAATCAGAACAGAAACAGATTTATTGGGCGTGCTGTGGTGGCGTAGGGGTTAGTGCGACCCACATTTGGAGGTCTTGAGTCCTCAACGCGCCGTCGCGGGTTCCACTCCCGGACCCGACGATATTTGCTGCATGTCTTCCTCCCTCGTTACCCCCTTCCTGTCAGCCTGCTGTCTAATAAAGGACACTGGAGCCACAAAAAGCCCCTGGTGGGGAAACAAAAAAAATAAACAGATTTATTGAAGGCGGACCGGATCGGTTCTGCTTTAGTTCAGAGCAAAGTTCTGACGACTTCTGGACTGCTGTCATTCAGCCGGTCAGAGATAAACGAGCACATATTTTCACCATGTTATCATTTCACTTATAAATGCCACAGTTTAAAAGTTCAGTTAGCAAACCTGCTAACTGAACTTTTACTTTGTAAGCTAGCGATATTTAGCTTTGTAAGTGAATATTTAGTTTGAAATGGCGACATTTATAAATGAATAAAAAACATTGACATGAAGTCAAACTACTGCTGTTAATGTTTTTCAATCGGCGCCCCCTGCTGGACCACCGGGGTCCGACGGGCCAAATAAAATCTGTACAAGAAGCAATAAATAGAATATCTTACAGTATTTACAGGACAGTTTGGTTTACAGCCGGTTCTGGTTCTGGTCTCAGAGTAAAAACAGACGGGGAGTCGGTCCAAACCCGGTTCTAGGAACCAGAACTTCCACCCGACCCGATCCGGATCCATCGCCTTCGTGAGTGCGAATTCTGATCCAGTCAGGTCCGGTTCCATGATCAACGTATGACGTCATAGAGCAGGTGGATCTGTGACCTCTGACCTCTCTCTAAACAACCTCTATGTTGAGTTTCTTTTTCTGTGGTTCTGCTGCATTCAGGAAGCTGATCCGATGCTCCGGCTGGTCGCCGGGCTCCCGCCTGCTGCGCGGCGAGGGGGACGACCAGCAGGGGGCGTGGCCACGGCGTTGGCAGGGGGCGTGGAGGACCAGAGCGGCGGTCAGCGCCACCACGCCTACAGACACGCTCGTCAGAACCAACACAACGACGAGCTGCAGGTCCGACAGTCCGCCGGCGCCGTGCTCCTTCACTGTCACCTTTACCTTCCTGTTGTCATGGTGACCAGTGTCCCGGGCCCGCGTGGTCCAGACCGGCGGGCTGGCGTTGGCGTGGCTCGGCGGCGTTTCGCAGGTGGTTCCGGTGAATCCCGGCCTGCAGAGGCAGCGGAAGCCTCCGGCGCGGTCGAGACAGCGGCCGCCGTTTCGGCAGGGCTGGCTGGCGCAGTCATCCATGTTGACCGTGCAGAACCGGCCCGAGAACCCGACCGGGCAGAGGCAGGAGAACCGGTTCACTCCATCCACACAGGTGGCGCCGCTGGCACACGGCCCCAACAAGCAGTCGTCGATGTCGGTCTCACAGCGAGGCCCCGTGAATCCGGCGAGGCAGCGGCACACCAGCTCCGCCGCAAAGCCGTCAGCGTCCTCACACAGGCCGCCATTTTTACACGGGGATCTGGAACCAGAACCAGATGGGAGTTAAAGTCCAGACCAAGAACTTTAAATGATTCTAGTGAACTACCATTAAATACGTTGCATCATCAATAAGTCATATCACAACAGAGATGATACATGCTAACGTTAGCTTTGGCCTTCAGCCCTCAGAGTCTGTGGACCTGTTGCTACCGATCACCTTCTCTGGAGACACGGCCCCTTCCTCCTCCGGCAGGTCAGACCATGAAAACCGTCTGGACACAAGCAGCGGAAGTCTCCGCTGTCCTCCAGCAGACAGGTGGCGCCATTGAGGCAGGGCTGCTGGGAGCACACGCTGAGGTCTAACAGGAAACACACACAACAGGCAGCAGCGTCAAGAAACACCAAGACCGACGGGTTTCGACGGGTCGGTTAGCCGCAGAGACCTTTGTCGCAGAATCGGCCGCCCCAGCCCGGCTGACACACGCACTGCCACGGCTGCAGGCAGGAGCCGTGCACGCAACCCGGCATCGTCACGCAGCGCTGGCACCGCTCGCCGTCCCAGCCCGGATCACACCTGGAAACAGGCAGCAAGTTTCAAGGAAAGATGGAGGAATTAACCATGAAAGGAGGCAAAAACAGGTCAACGGTTTCTCTGATGCTGAGACTTTAGTCCTGGAATGTCCTGGATCCTGGAAATGTTTTTCAGCTGATAGAAGGTCAGCTCTAGAACTGTCTATGTTGCTCTGAAGGTTCAGGTCAGAGGTCAGCCTGGTCTCTAGTTTCCAGCTGGAAGAACTGAACTAAACTGTGAACCTTTCAAAATAAAAGCAGTTGGTTAACATCGGTAAACCGTTTGGGCTACAGGGTGCAGCCAGACTAGGGAGGATTTCCTGTTACACCTGGAGACCAGATCTGACCAGGCTCAGCGCCGGTCAGCAGGTCGGTATCCGTGGAATCGGGATTTAACCTTTGACCTGCTGGTTCTGATGACGTCTTACCTGCAGACTCCGAACTCATCACAGCGGCTATTGGTAGCGTTGCAGCTGCAGTTGCTTCCTGTGGGGAGAACGGAAAACAGGAAGTAGATAAATCCTATCAGAATAAAGTGTCTGCTGGGAACCCAGTTCTGATCTGGGACGGTTCCAGTTCCAGGGTTAGCAGAACCTGAGACATTAAAGTTCTCCAGCTGACCAGTGACTGGAATCTGAAACTGTGAAACAGCCGAAAGTTCACAGGAAACCACCAGGAAGCTTCCTGGACCTTTTCACAATAAAGGTCCAGGAAATCCTTCCCTGCAACATCTCTGAGCTGCACAGCAAGGAAGTCACTGGATGTTATTTAGGAGTTATAAAGACATTCCAGAGGTCTCCAAGTTTCTTTGTGTCCCTGATATGTGAATCCGTTTCCATCCCGATTAGCGTCCAGCACCAGTCGGACCCGAAACCACCGGATCACGCCTCCAGTCCTAAACTATTCATACCCCTGCAGATTCAGAAACGTTTTCGACTCGTCCAGGAAGTTTGTTCCTCAAGAGGAAAAATCTGCCTCTGCATTTTATTTTGAAAATTAATTGGGAATTCTTTCCTGTTGTCTCAATAATTAAAGGAAAGGTGTTCCAGAACCGCTGTGGTTCTGGACGGCTTCCTGGTTCTGCTGCTGATCCGGTTCAGAACCGATTCTCCAGTAGAGGCCCAACAGAACCATTAGAACCGGTTCTGTCTCTGTGTGGTTGGACTCTGTCAGAGGTTGATGACAGGTTTGCTCCGTGTTTAGACTGTGACCTCTGACCTCTGGCCTTGGAGTGCAGCTGCCGGCCAGATCGGGTTTCGGCCGGAATGGAACTGGATTGTTCCAAGGAGCGTCTCGGTAATCCGACCCGATCACTGGCACAACAACCGGCGGGCAAAGCAAGCCTTCCGCCACGCGACCTGTCGCCTGTCAGAGGTCAGAGGTCAAACTCCTGGCCTTACAGCAGGAACTGGTTCAGGAAAACTGGTGAATCCAGAAATGGGAACACTGTGAGGATGAGCAGCTTTCCTTCTTCATCGTGGAGGAAGTCAGAGGGAGCAGCCAGGAAATTACAGGAAGAAAAACAATTTTTATGTCCATGAAAATCAGTTTGATAATCAATAAAGGTGAATAAAACAGAAAGTTCAAGGATTCCTGTTGGAACTAGAAAAAATAATTATTAATAAATGAGTTTTATTTTGGTTTCAAGGTGAATTAATCAGTTTGGTTGTTGTTGTTCATAAACATTGCTTCCTAATAATCAAGAACCGATCAAGATTATCGATGATCGGACAGAACCTTCTGGTTGTTCCATTAAAGCCCAGACTTCCTGTTTGGAAGCCCAGGTTTCCTCCAGGAGTCTGGAGATCATCTCTAGACCTGGACCGTCTCCGCCTTTGGGAACCTTCAGAGGAAGCAGAACCTCAGGTGTACCTGGGTCATGTGACCTACCTTCACCTGCACAGGTGGACGGGGCCAAGAGCATGAGGCGCACGCAGCTCAGCAGCAGCAGGGCGCCCGCACCTTGGATCGCCGACATGATGGCTGCAGCGACAGGCCGTCCTGCAACAGGAGGAGGACCAGGTGAGTCCACTTGTCCTCATGTGAGGACAGGACCAACTACAGCACAGCTAGAGTTATTCCTGAAGTAAATGGAATGTAGCATTAGCAGGCTGTTTGTTGTGTTAGCATGCCAGCTATTTCTTTTAGCTCAGAAATTGGTGAATGGTTCTGGAAATGATATTGGACATCTTAGATTTCATGTATTTATTGTGTCATAAATAGTTTAAACAAGTTGGGAAGTTGGGCCTCCCAAACCGGAGTTCTGACTTTCACACTGGAAGCTTGATAATTTGGCCAGAAAACATCACAAGGATCCTCTGGTGTTACTCCTGGTTCAGCTGTGCCCCGACACCCGGCTACAGATATCAGACCCCAGAGATGATCTGGTCTCTCTGTGAGGTCATCTTTCCGTCCTGGAGTGATCCTGAGCCCAGGAAATTTTTCCAGACATGTCTGCAGGTTGGAGGTGTCACTGCAATGCGTGTGAAGTTGAGCCGCCACTGAGAGTGAAACTTAAGCTGCCAGCGAGGAACAGTCCTGCAGGACGCTGTGAGCTGAACTTCAGACGGACCGAGGGGCGTGTCTTGGGGTCCAGTCCTGCATCCCATGCCGTTCCCCCAACATGGACAACAGAGATTAGGTCACAGTCTAATCTCTGTAGAGGACAGGTCTGTCCAGCAACCGTACCGTCGTCCTCTGTCTCAACCAGACCTTTGGTCCAGCCGGGAGTGGATGTTCCTCCAGACCAGGAGTCCTCCTATCCTCCAGGGACATTATCCTGAAGCTGCTAGGTGTGTCTCTGCTTCTACACACTAGGGACACATCTAGCAGTGGCAGGACAGGACTGGAGATGATCCAGCATGCTCTACTTCCTGATCAGGTCATGTGACCTACCTGTTCTTCTTCCTCCTCTTCTTCTTCCCGCTCTCTGTTTCCTTCAGTCTTGTTGCCGTGGTGACGGAGGTCCGGATCACTGTGCCCACACGGTCGACTGTCAGGCAGGAAAACAAGGAGCGGATCACTTTTCCAGAGATTCCAGGGAAGAGCGCAGCGTCTGCAGAGACAGGAAGGGACATGCCTGGATTACCAACAGCATTCGGGTGGCTCGCATACCACAGCGTGCACACACCCCCCCGCGCCCCCCACATACACACACTCAAAGCCTTTCTTTCAGGGTGTTTGCTCTGGGGAGAGAAGAATGAGGGGAGTGTGTGCTGGAGAGAAAGCAACAGGTGGTTGGTTAGCAGGAGAGTGAGTCAGAGCAAACATTCTCCATCATCTCTCCATGAACTCACTCCTCTTCACTCCATATCACGCCTCTGACGAACAATCCTGCAGTAAACACACACAGTAGCACAAGCCAATCAGAGGGCAGAGAATCAATCACATGACCAGGACTAAGGACATAAAACCTGGAGTGTCTAAACAAGTTCCCCCTTCAACAGAACTGTCCCCTTTCAGAATGAACAGTTCATGTTCAGAGTTCACCGCTATAAAAGCTGTTTCAGCTCCTTCATCATACTTGACCTTCTTCACTTTGGTCTGAACCACCAGGAAGTGGATGTACATCTCAGTCAGGGTTCTGGGCAG
>CAEFZY010024432.1:0-70908 GCA_903066815.1 Brachyrhaphis roseni | reverse complement strand
TATATATATATATATATATATTTCAGAGAAACTGAATTGTGGGGTTTCATAAACTGTAATCCATATTAATTAATATTAACACAAAATGAACCCTTGAAATAAATCACTTGTGTAATCTAGTAATGAGATTTACTTTTGAATTAATTCACTCAAAAATATTATGTGGCATTTTCATTCATTGAATAGGAGTGAGCATTCATTGTACCGTTAGTCATTTATCGCAATAAATTCTTGCCATGATAATAATAATGTCTTCATTTATGAAGCATTTCCGTACAAAGTGCTGAACAGTTACAAGGAAGCAAAAGACGAAATAAAACAGTTCAGATTAAAAATGGATAAAACACCAAGAAGGGAATAGAACAAGAAAGTGAATAAGAATATTGATGAATCTTGATTTATTGTTGTCATGAATGATGTTTAAACTCTTTATTGTCGGAGTTATATTTCCTATTTTCTCCTATTTTTTTCAATAATATCAATCAATGCCAATAAATTTGAAAATATGATTAAAAGTAGTTACTGTGCCCAGCTTAATGATACAAACCACACTTCTTTATGTGACTGTTGTCCTAAAGAAGCCTAAATTGGAATGTTTTTCAAGAGTATTACTCGTGTTTGTTACAATATAATTGCTGTCATGCAGTCACTGCCATACAGTTCCCTGAACCACAAAATAATGATTAGAATTTTAACCCTTTATCACCCACCCTTATTACGGTGACATATTTGCCTATGGATTTCTGCATAAAATCTAACGCTTGTTGATTTGTTTTAAAGGTTGCACTTGCACAGCACAAGGCTGACAAGAACAAGATCCACGGGGAACCGCGGGGCGGGGGCGGGGGAGTGACTGGTGGCAACAGCGATTCAGACCCCCTGGACAGCACCGACTGCGCCAGTGAGAGCAGCAGCAGTGGGGGGAAGAGTCAGGAGCTCAACTACCTCCCTGACCTCACCTCATCCGCGTCCTCCTCCTCCTCTTCTTCCTCCTCTTCTTCCTCCTCCTCAGCCCCCTCCTCAGGAGCAACCCAATCCCAGGCTCTCATGCCCGGCCCAGAGAAGAGACACTGTCCTCAGCCACCAACAGATCCCAAAGTGGACAATAAGGTCACAGTCTCTATCTCAAAGCCAACGCAAAAGTGAGCCCAACTCAAGTTCAACCTCTCAATGTCACAAACTATTAATCATTTTATGTCTGCCACTAATACCAGGTCATGTCTTCTTCGTAGTACTTTGTTGTCAATGGAAACTAAATGTGAGCATTGTTTTTGTCACAGAGCTCCAGATACAAGCGACTCCTCCTCCAACTCCCTGCCTTCCCCGTTCAAGACCATGGCTCTTCCGGTGACCTCCCCCAACAGTAAACTCAGCCTCACGAGTCCGAAGAGAGGCCAGAAAAGAGAAGAAGGCTGGAAAGAGGTGGTCAGAAGGTCAGTTTTCATTTTGTGTTTTGTCTAAAGCTCTGTTGTATTTCAACTGGAGCTATATGTATTCAACATGTATACACTTTCTTCCGAGATGAAGATTCACATCTGATTGGAAGTAACTTCCTTTCTAGATCAAAGAAGCTCTCTGTACCAGCCTCAGTTGTGTCCCGGATCATGGGTCGGGGAGGCTGCAACATCACAGCCATCCAGGATGTGACTGGCGCTCACATAGATGTGGACAAACAGAAGGACAAAAACGGAGAGAGAATGATCACAATCAGGTAAAAATACCACCCTGTGGACTCCACTGCAACTGTGACATAAATAAAGTGAATCAGTCTGCTAGGTTCACGTCCAACTTGAGCTAAAAGATCAAAACATTTAATTAAGTGATTTGATTGGGATTCAGGGCTACACACTGTTGAGATAATGGAAACAAAAAACTACAAATATGGTCAACTAAAAAGTTGCACTGGGACTGTACTAGTTTGTCCAGGATGGGGGTTTTTTTGTGACAGCTGAGACCTAAAATTACTGATTTTGAGTGACTTTTTCAAAAAAAAGTAAGGTCATAGTTGTCTAAAGTATGTGTAAAATTCACACATTGGAACTTGTTCTGATTAAAATGCGTTTTGTTTTTAGAGGAGGCACGGAGTCGACGCGGTATGCGGTCCAGTTGATCAACTCTCTGATCCAGGACCCCGCCAAAGAGCTTGAGGATTTGATCCCCCGGAATCACATCAGAGCTCCGGGCTCCAAGGCGGCCTCGGCCTCTTTCCCCAATACCACGGGGACCACCAGTGGCTCAGCTACAGGCCCAAAGCCTCTCAGCTCATTGGTCCCCTCTTCAGGGGTCTCGTTCCAACCCGCGTCATCCCCATCTTCGTCCTCCTCTCAGCCCGGGGGGAAAATCGGGAAGGGGCTTCCCTCGAACGTCCGGCAGCCGTTCCCGGTGTCTCTGCCCCTGGCGTACGCTCACCCTCAACTGGCCTTACTGGCTGCTCAGACCATGCACCAGATCAGACACCCTCGTTTGCCCATGGCGCAGTTCGGGGGCACCTTCTCTCCAGCGGCCAGTACCTGGGGACCCTTCCCCGTGCGTCCTGTGAGTCCTGGGAGTGCTAACGGCTCACCGAAACACAACGGAGGAGCCAACAACACTCAAGCTAAGCCCAGCTCCACCCACGGCGAGCACAACAGCACCGCCAGCTCAGGAACTGCTGTCACGACAACCAACACCATGACCACCAGCGTGCCCAACACGTCCGCATCCTCACCCCACACCCCGAATCCAGCTCCTTACAACCTCCAACCGAGCATCCCTACCCCGTCATCAGTCAGGAAGCAGCTGTTTGCTCCCGACCCCAAGCCGGCAGGTGTTACGCATGTGTCTAACTCAGCTGCCACTAGCGTCAGCAATGCCGTAAGAGGAACGGGTTCTCCTGCACATCCCACGTCCACTACAACAACAGCAAACGCTCCTCAGCAGCAGGTGGGACCCATCTCACAGCCTCCGATCCAGCCAACTAAAATGGAGGCTGCTCCTGTCACCCCAGCCGGAAAGGACAAGCCGTCTGCACCCGAGAGTCAGCCTGCGTCCGTCAGCGAGAGCTTCACTTCCCCTGCTCTAGCTTTAGGTACCAAGCCAGAACCTCGACCTCCTGCTTCCTCTGGACCATCCACAGAGGCTCATCCCCCGCTCCACAACTCACAGCCCGGCTCCAGCCTTCCCCCAGGAACATCTCCGGCTCACTCACACAATGTTGCACATCCAAACAATACCGTTCCCCACTTCTCAGCTCCCGCACCCAGAGTCTCCCATCGTATGCAGCCACCGGGGCCTTACTACTCCCATCCTGAGCAGCAGCAGCAGCAGTCGCAGCAGCAGTCTGTGTTTGTACCCTTCAGCGCTCAGCAGGAACTACCAAAACAATCCCAAAGCCAGACGTCCCAGCCTGCAAACCTCCCCCCTCAACCTCAGACCCAAGGCCAAGCGGCGGGCTCCCTTCAGGTCTCTGCTAATTTGGGGATAATGAACGGATCCCAGATGCAGCACATCGCCAGCGCAGGCAAACCGCAGCAGATATCTGCCAACTTCGGTCCTGCAGGTCTCTTCAACTTCAGCACCATCTTCGATAACAACAACCAGGTGAGTTGGAAGTCCTCTATACTGTTAGCATTAGCCACAGATAGCATCTAGTGTTCTAATCTTACAGATGTTGACAGTCATCAGACCCAACGTCCACTGGAATGGACATAATATATTTATGGTTTTAAATGAAAATAGGGATTTTATGATAAGAATGATTCTTGTTTCTGACTAGTTTCTTTTTGACAAATGATATTGAAGTCTTAAATCTTAACTTGATATGAGTGAGCTTCAAGCATCAGACAAGATGAGCATTGCTCTGTAACTAGAGAACGGAAGGAGTGTCTATCTTCCATCAAAAATATAAATTTAATTAGATAAAATTAATAATAAATCACTATCACTAATGGCAGTGATAAAAAATACTCTCAAAATAACTTCAAATACTATCATTAATTTGTAGGATTTTTTTTCAAAGTTGACTTTCCATCCCAATGGACATCAGGAGTTGGGATATATAGGCCAATGCTTAAATATTTAGTGTTACCATGTAAAGAAAAAAATACCTGTAAGCTTATTTGTGATTTCACAATTCACTTATTTTATTTCATTTTTCACTTTTGCTTTTTACGAGTTTCACCTCTGACTTTCTTGAACTGCTTGTAAAAATATGTATTTTGTCCCTGTTATATTTCAGTGCTGAAGGGGACAGAAAAATTAGTTGGATAAAAATCAGGTATGAAGGTGTTAATGTTTAATATTTGGATGACCAGCAGGTGGGAAACAATCAGGTGTGGGGTGCATGCCACCTGCCTGCCCGGTCACCTCCAGAGCAGTCGTATTCAGCCCCTCCAGCCTACATGAACATCGGTCAGATGGAGAATATGATGCCCCCGCCTCCTCCAGAGAGCTCCAAAGCCCCTGGCTATCGGTCAGCCTCTCAAAGGATGGTCAACAGCCCAATCGGTAGGAGTCTTTCTTTTATTTAATGAGTAGTATAACCTGAGCAACAGTTTTGCTTTAATTTTAATTTAATTTTTTTCCCTCCACAGCGTTGACCAGCTATGCCACCAGCATCTCTGGCAGCCCGGTGTATCTGCATGGCCACGCAGGAGTTGGCACTCCCTCGTTCAGCCGACAGCACTTTTCCCCTCACCCATGGAGTGCATCTACATCAGGTAGAATCCTCATAGAACTGGTTAAATATTAAACATCAAGCATTTTGAACATTTTATCTTTAGGTACAAGAATGTACTGATGCTGTTGCCGATTCTGACCTCTCTTCAAGAAGAGTTTTATGCTGTTTTCACTAATTTGGAAACTTAATGGTCTTAACAATAAAATGTTTTTTAAACAGCCCTGCTGTGTAGTAAAAATCCTTCAGTTTATAGGAGCCGTATCAAATAAACCCAACTAAAAATAATTGCAGCACATCTCATTACTTTCGTACTCCTTTACAATCTGTGTGTTTGTGGGAGTGTGTGCGTATGTGTGAGAGAGATGAGAGAAAGAGTGCAGTCTGTTCCTCAGTTTTGCTGTTGAGCGGGTTTCCAAAGCAAACACAAACTGATTTTAGTTGATGATTTTATCTGTCTTTAGCATCTCATGTAACCTATTAGTACGATCAGGATCGTTTAATCATGAGATTTCCAAAAGATGGTCAACATTTCCTAGTTTAGGTTGTGCTGTAACAGATTGAATTAGACTCTTCAAACCGATATTGCAGAGCAGCTTTAGGCTAATATGATCTGCTTTCTGCAGTTGCTACCTCAATGTTTAAAAGTAGCAGCCTAAATAAACAGCTGTCAAGCCTCTGAGGAAATTTTCTTTGTAGAAGCTTTTTACAGCTTTTGTTATTTCTCTAAATTGTCTTCTGTAAGTGACGACTTTGAACAAGGAGTACACGGTGTGTTCTGATTAGATGAAACATTAGATATTTTGTTTTGTTTTATTTCTGGCCGTGATTGATACATTGGGGCTGTAAAATGAGCTATATCCAGTCACCAGACAGTTTTCCTGTTCTTCTATAGAAATACATTAGCATGTATAAACCTGTTGTTGCGGTCTCTTGTCTTTCCTCTACCAGGTGAATCTCCGGTCCCACCTCCTCCCACAGTGTCCTCGACTGCCCTGTCCACCTCAGCCGTGGCTCCTCCTCCCCAGCCTAAACCAGGCAGTTCCTCGCAGCAGGACAGGAAGGTCCCCCCTCCCATCGGCACGGAGCGGCTGGCCAGGATCCGGCAGACTGGTTCCGTCAACCCACCTCTACTCACCACCAGCTACACGGCTTCTGTTGGACAGGGTGGCATTTGGTCGTTTGGAGTTGGGAACGCCTCGGGTGAGAATTGCTCCTGGAATTTTGCTAACCCATACTTCAGTGTGGTATGGGTGCTATCCACCAAAATGGATAGCCTAACTTTGTGTTTTGGTGCAGAAGCCATGTCTGGTTGGTCCCAGCCTCTGATGAGCAGCCACATGATGCACCCTCAGCTGCAGGCAGAGCAGTCGGCCTTCTCCCAGCACCAGCCCATGGAGCAGGATGACACGGGCATTGCTAACCCGGCTAACAGCTACCACCAGCCTCAGCATTTGCCCAACAGTTACATGGACTTCCAAAAGGTAGCACACAACTGAGAATTTCCCCTTTTTCTGACTTCCCCTCTCTCTGTGTGTTATACCAATCACCTGTTTCATCTGTATAGGGGATGCCTGTGTCAATGTACGGAGGAACCATGCTGACCCCCCACCCTCCCATGGCAGAAGGCCCGGGGGGTCCAATGTACAATGGTTTGCACGCAGGTGACCCCGCATGGAATCCCATCATAAAAGTGGTCCCCAACAATGCAGATAGCTCCGACCCACAGCAGCAGGTTTGTGATGCTGATTCAACCGTTACAGGTTCGAGTTTACAGTAATTAAAACAGTGTCCTTTTTTTTTTTAATTCAGGTTTGGCCTGGTACCTGGGCCCCTCATGTGGGTAACGTGCACCTGAACCACGTCAACTAGGCGGCATCCACACAAACGCACACAGCATGACCCACAGTGCAAACATGTGATACCATAAGATGAAATGAGACGAAGAAAAAACAAAAAGTCCCAACATGGTTAACTTTAGAGGCCTGAAGGTGCGGAGCAGGGGTTGAAGAATTGGGAAGATCTCTCGACGCCATTCTTTGATGTGCCTATCTCAAATATGGAAGAGAGGAAATCGGGCGACGGCAGTCATCATTGTCGTGATGACGCAAACACAAACATGCGCGTTCACCTGTTCAACAGGATCTATTCTCTGCGTAGTTTAGTGATTTTGACTTAAACCCCACATACACCGTTCTTGGGCTCCAGGGGGCTCAACATGAAGTAGCTATTTAAACTTGGCCCAGAACTAGATGATGATGATGATGATTACCTAAAGAGAAATCAGAACCTTTTAGAGTGGTAAATACATGTATAATTGTTTACATACTAAAAAGGGTTAAAATGAGAGTAAATTTCATGTCGTATAGTGGCTCTACTTTATGTAGCCTGTATTAATGTGAAATATTTACCTTAATATTCAATAAAAAGATTGAAAAGTATGTGTGCTTTTTGACAAATGATTATTTAACTGAACATAAAACTCATGGATATAGAAAATGTTTTTATTATTTCTTGGCCTACAACTAAGCTATCCACTAAGATGCAGCTCTTGTTGAAGTCTTCTTTTTGAGCAAACTCAACATTTTTTAATTTAGGTAAAAATGTAGCAAAAGCAAACTTGTAAAAAAAACACATTTTACAACACCTTTATCACCGTAAACATCTAAATTAATTTCTGTGCTGCTTTCCGGCAGATTTTACACTCCATATTTGTCATGGTCTTGATAATGCCACATTGGGTAGTAAAAAGAAAAGCTGGGTGCATGGGTTCTAATGGTCTCTAAGTCACAGAATTTCTTAACTCACCCTAGATCTTTTGTTATGATTGCAGAACATGCATTGGTGGAGACAAACTCCACTTACAATAAACTTCATGACCTGGACCGTGTGAATGTTTAAAAAGATATTTTTTTCTGCCGGGTTGTTCCAAGAAGCATTAAAGGAAATTATATCTGCCGTTTCAGAAATGTGTAAGACTATCTAGCCAGAAGCGGGTTGATGTAACACAAGGGAATTATTTTAAACTTTACCAGGAACATTTAACCAAATAGAGAGGTATTCAAATGTTTCGGCCACGACTTCAAAACTTTTGCACCATATGTTGGTTGTTTCTGAAGTTGTGTGATTATTCTTTCTAAATAGAAATGCTTAAACGCAGCATTATAAATCTAAATTCAATATGTCTGTGGCGTATATTGACTTCTACTGGTAAACAGGATTGGAGTTGTACGATACTGCCATCTGGCGGCGGGTGTTGGTGTAAATTTAGCCATAACATGTCTACATGTTTTTTGTTGCTAGTTTTAGGAGAAAAAAAAAAGATTCTCGTAATCTTTAATACGCAGTCCGACTGGTAACATCGAAGGAAAAAAAAAAATCATGGCCACAATGACTCGTGGGAGCTACTTAACGCCACGACTTAACCATTATTTTTCCCAGATATCACCAAGTGGGCTCCATACTTAAAAGATGAATGTCCGCTTAAAAATAACTTTATTTGTAAGCCAAGATATGGGATTGGTGCAACACAGGAAAGGGCTAGGAAGAGATGTTACTATCGATGACCTTCCCTTGTTTCCCTTCTTGGTAAACAACCAGACTTTTATTGTGAAACCGTCGGAAAGTGTAGCCGGAAGTGCTTTTATTTGGTCAACGTTCCAGCACTATCATGGCGACGGCAGCAACTCCAGTGGTTCCCGATCAAAGACCTAAAATGCAGGCACCGGGGAAGGTGCCGTTTGACCCGTCTCAGGCCCCGGTTATCGAAGGCTTCACCCCAGTAACGCTGGCCAAAAATGAGAGCTTTAAGGAAAAGTTCTTGAGGAAAACCAAGGAGAATCCTTTCGTCCCAATAGGTGAGTTATACAAACAGAAAGGCACTGCAGACGGAAGTTACTCAAGTGTATTACGCTGTGTCCTCTATCACCGCTTGGTGTAATTATTTCCCATTACATATATTAATATTACAGTGCAACCTTTCTGTGTAAAGTGCGGTTGTTGAAACAAGGAAAGCCCAGTAAGTCACAAAACTTAGAAAACTATAAATGAATATTTCAGTGCAACCTTTTGGTAATGATACTGTTTGCAGGGCCACCCTTCCATAAAACAACTTTTCTGTGCTAACACACGGTAATGGTTGGATGATTTGGAAGGAATACTAATCAGAGGTGAAAAGACACGACTGTACCTTGGACCTTACATGTATTTCACGTAAACGTACGTGTCATATTTATTCTAAATTTATTACTTTTTATTCTTCCTGAAGCAAAGTTGCACTGCTAAAACATTACTTAAATGTTTTGCTAATCCATTTTTGTGTCTATGTAGTTTTTTTTTGTCATTCCCATTTTGTTTTCCCAAACATACAAAATGTTTTTTTTTATTTTGTCCCTTGAAGTAAAAGTTTGGAGGAGCTACAAACATGTACCTCTAGCTACACAATATGCCATAATAGCAGTATCTCTGTGGTATATTCATATCTGTTGGCTGCTATATTTCCAGTGTTATGAACTTGCATTTTTCATGCTAATGTAATGTTTAGTTAGTGGACTAGATGCTCACACTGAACACAAATGACATTGCTTAAAAATACTGAAGGTCACAGAGTGATGAAAGCACACGAGAACTAGAGAGCAGGAAATAAATATTTTTCACAACTGATCACAGGATTGATCAATATTATTGCCTGTGGAAGATTTCCTAATATTGTTAAAGTGTAATCTTTGTGTAAATCTATGTGATGGAACAACATAGTGGTGGAAAAAGATAGATAGACATGTAGCAATCCTTGAACACACCAGCCCTGCAGTGAAACATGATTCTGGCATTGTCAATACAGCTTGATCTTTTATATATTTAATTTCTCCCGTCCTTTATGTTCTTCAGGTTGTGCAGCAACAGCCGGAGCGCTGCTGTATGGTCTTCGTGCCTTCCACCAAGGAAAAACCAGACAGTCCCAGCTGTTGATGAGGGGTCGTATTTTCGCTCAAGGCTTCACCGTAGTCGCCATCATTGTTGGCATCTTTGCCACATCGTTGAAACCCAAGCAGTGAAAACGAACGAATCTCACGCTTCTTGAAAAGTGTCCGTTCACTCTGGACTCAGACCAGATCCATTGTTGAATTGGCCTCTGAATAACTGAATGATGTGTAATATAGTCAACATTGTTCAGTTACACAGCCTATTTATAGTTTTTTTTTTTTTTTTAAACCATTGAACTGCCCATTTGTTAAAAATCAGCTGTGTGGAACAGCAAAGCGGTGTCGGCTCAAGTAAGAAAATGGGAAATTGGTTCAATAGCGCCAAGACTTTTCAGCTTTGAATTAAATGTTTCTTCTGTTGACGAAATTAGCCATATTTGTGTTGTTTTTGATGCAGCATGGAAAAAGTGTCTCTCTGGGAGAATTCTAAAATGATGCCGTGAAAGTCTTCCTTAGACTTCTGTGTCTAGACATCTAGAGTTACAAGAGCTGTGAGAAAATATTCGCCCTTTTGCAAAGTAGCTTGTTACCAAGCCTGACTGATTGCCGACCAAGGATTCCAGCCATTTGATTTGGGTATGTTAGAGGAAAGCAGCTCTACAACTGAATATTGGCAACCCTGATGTAAATGTTTGAAGTAAAACCAAAACAGGAAATTGCTAATCCAAGGAGGAAAGTACTTTTTCACAGCACATTGGGAATGCAAAGGCGCTTTAACATTCAGAAATGGATCTGAAACCTTTCTGTACAGTTGGAGATTTTACCTTCATTTTTATGCCCTATACTCTAAATAAGTCCCCAAACACCCCACAAAAAAGGAGTGACAATAAGCAAGGGATTCTGGGCTACACATGACTTTATTCAAGTGATCATCTCCAAGGTTTAAGAAATGGCAACAAGCTCAGCAGGGGAATATTTTAAGTTAAATTAAGTGATCTGCAGATTCCTCCTGTTTTTAATTTTCCACGTCCCTTTAAACATTCGGTGTTTTGTTTATTTCCAAATAGGCAACATGTGAACAATGTGCAGACATCACTGTTGAAATGAATACCTGTATTTAAAGTTGTCTGCTGGTGTAACACAAAAATGGAGAGAAAGATAAGTGAAACTAAAAAAGTGCAAATTTTAATTTCTAAATTCAGACTGTTGCAGATGTCTTTGGTTGTGAGTAACTTTTTTTTTTATTTTTGCAACAAAAATAATAATTGCCTCATCAGTGAGAAAACTATCTGGCTTAATACTCTAAGCGAGATCAGAAAGGCCACAAGCGAATGTCTGTGAAATTAAACAAAACATGTTTGCTACCTAGAACCTAAGTTATCAAGGATTTCATGCCAAATAAAATGTGAACATTTGTGATGTATGGTTATAAATTGATGAGAGGCATAAATGGATACAATCTAGTTTGCATTTAGTAAGTGTCTGACCAAAATGTTAAGTTAAAGAATGAAAACTAGGCATTCAAAAATATTGGTAGACACAAAGTTGACCTAAAAATTATAAGTAAAAAAAAAAGGGGGCGGGGGGGCATGTACTTACAGTAACAGTATTTTCTTCAGTATAGTGACATTAAAGCAGACACTAGAAAGGTGTAACAGAGAAGTCCGTCTTCTCACAGGAGCCTCAGGTTAAGTATATCAATATATAGGCATCAAGAAAGGCAGGAAGTTTTAAAAGGTTTTTAACATGTCAGGAATTCTTTTGGAAAAGGACTAAAATCATTCGGACACAACGTGTCGTTAAAACCGAAAAGGCGACGTTGCAGAGAACATTCTCCGAAGCGCTCCGATTAGCGGACTAAAGGTGTCTGTTTTAGAGAGATGAGAACGGAGCGCATTCGGGAAACATCCTTTGCCTGCTTGCTGGTTTTGGGATTGAAGTCGCACAGGCGCGCCACTCGTTCCCACTCGGATCCCGGGCTGTCGCCGTCGGTCTCCGCCAGGAAGGCCTCCTCGGATGCTCTGCGGGACGCAGCCAGAGGGAGAAAAATGAGATCGTGTGTGGGGAAGATGAAAACCGGCTCACCTACAGAGCTTTGTCACACGATGCAAGCTACAACCACTGGCTTCTTTACATACGGCGCCTTGCAGAAGTATTCGTAACACTTGGATTTTTCACATTTCATCACATTGCAACTACAAGTATTAAAGTACTTTCCTTGGATTTTAAAGGAGAAGGATGCAAAGGCTATTGAAATGTTTTGCCAGCAAATATCTGAATAGTGTGGCATGTTTGGATTAAATCTCTTATTCTAATACCCCCAACTGAGTCACCCAATTAGTAAAAACATCAGTCTTAATATAGAGTTTTAATATAATTTTAGAATTACATGGTAACAGCATTTTGTTAGGCAAGTTCTGATTTGTTCTTTTTGTAGACTTCTGTTCATAATTTTTGTTATGGTTGAGTCGTTGAATATTTGGACAGTTATTCTTCGTTTTTTCGTAGCAGGAAGAATCTCTGCTCTTACTTTCTAACTTTCGGACGAATGCTATGTGTAACCATGGCCACAAAGCATCGTCTTTAACCACTGGGACCAGCTGATTAGCACCTCGAAAGCTCAGATAATTACTTGAGAGCGGAAGAAGGACGTTTTGATCGATGGATGAGATGACTTGAACGTCTCAGCCTGGCTCTAATCGTACGGACAGACAGAAATTTAAAGTCGGAGCAGCAAAAACAAATGAGGTGGATTAGCAGTACATGGCAAGCACTGACGGTGTCATCTAGGGATGGTGTCTCGGTTAAATACCGAGTTGAAGACCAAACTGTAATGTCATGCAACAGTCATACAGCAACAGTGTTCAGTCAGAGGTTTCTTCAGATTAGTTGCAAGACTGTCTGCTACCCGAGGTTCTTCCTGCCTACAGTATCACCATGCACAACTCTTTTGAAGATGAGATATAACATTTAATTTCCCTTGGGGATAGACAGACACCACCATGGTGACCAACAAACACAGCAGTCAAGTCACAGATTAAGTTGTTTAAAATTGGCTAAAGATAATGACAATCTCCCAAGATTGTCATTATCTTTGCCGTTTGCTTTGGACAAACAAACTGTGTGGTTAAACTCACAAACACTTGGCTGTCCAAGAAAAGCTTTAATCAGGGAAACAAACAATACTCCCAATCTGCTCTGGAGGAGCAGTAGAGATTCACAATCTCTTGACAGGCAACTAAATGGTTTCTTCCTGGATTTTGTTAATTTCCTTGCCTTACGTCACACATCAAATTTTATCCATTTTTAAAATATGTTCTTTTATTTTTATTTGTCTCGTAACTGTTTTTCCTTTAATATAATTTTTTTATGATTGTACCCGCCTCTGGTCAGCTATGTTTTAAATGTGCTTTAGACATAACATTTTGATTTTACTCCAAAAAGCAGCTGTAACCGAAGCAAAATACAGTTCTGACTGAATACAAAGGCAAGCCACACTTAAAAAAAAAAAAACGTTGCAATGTGACAAAACGTGAAGTATAAGGAGAGTGAATACTTTTTGCTACTCACTTAATGTGCATCTTACACTTTACTTTTCCCTTTTTGTTTTGAAATGTACTCCAAAGATCTGAACATGTCCAAAAAAAAAACAACAAAAAAAACCATCTACTGAAATCTGACTACGAGCTAAAGGTTGCAGGGAGGCATGCATCAGGTAACAGGGCGGCAGAGCGTACAACATTAAAAGCACAAGAACTCTAAACGTACACAAAGCCTATAACATCAGAGTTGGGCTGTTTGTAGAAAGCCTTGTCAGCAATCCTAGTGCACACACAAGGCCCAGAAAGCAGGAAAAAGAAGGAGAGAGAACAGTTTTAGTAAAAAATAACAAGCAGAGCAATGTTAGGCAGCGATTTATAAGCGCTGAGAGAAAGTTCTGATGAGTGGGGGAAAAGGGTGGAGAAGAGTTTAAAAAGGTCCAAAACAAATCTGCCAGTAGTCAACAAGCTGAGAAGATTCAACCGCCCTTGTGGTGGCATTTTAGATGAAAAGTGGGCTCTCTGCTTCTTGGAATCTGAAAAAAATGTACTTCCTGGAATTTTTTGGGGGGGTTCCAGGCAGTTTTTTTTGTTTTTTTTTTGTTTTAACTTAACGGGACAGTTCTGGATTAATATCTCATCAGAGGATTATTTCTCAGGGCTCTGGAAAAAAAATTAAAACACTACAGCTAACAGATGCAGAGTGATACCGTGCCAGACTTGGACAGAGTCTGTTGGAAAGTGGTGAGAAAAGATCTAGTTAGCCTGAATGAGAAAAGGAAAGACTACAACACATGTGAAAACATAGAAACCAAGAGGTTTTTTTTGGCAGTTGCAAAACAGTTTTTTTTTTTTAAGTAAATTGAAGCCATTAATAAAATATTTAATGTTCTACTGTTTTGACATATTCAAAAAAATGTTTTTAATAAACTCCCCTCAAAAATGGACTATTAAATCCGAATCAACTATATTTACTGTAGTGATCGGCGTACACTTGTCTACAAGAACATCTCTGTGTGAAGTGTTGTTCTTTCTCACCTGTTGTTGGCCTTATTCTTCTCCATCTGCTCGTTTTGGTGGACATGCCAGTCCTCCAGCTCCTTCTTGGCCTTCTCTCTCCACTCTGCCTCCGCTGCCTTGGAAGCCGAGTCTTATTACAGGGCGAAACAACCAAAAAAGAAAAGAAAAGCGTCATGTTTTATGCACGAGTTGAAAAATTTCCTACTACTGAGAACCAAAAGTAATCATCTTTTGCTACCTAATGCTTCGAGGCGAGCCTTCTGCTCCTCCTTCCACTTGCGCAAACTTTCTGGTTCCTGCCTCTGAATGTCCACCTGGGCGATGGCTGCATAGCTGTCTGTTGGGCCATTAGACTCCTTTCAATCAAATAAAAAACAATCATAAATCCATTACCTCTTCCAATATTGCTATTTCGATAGGGTTCAGGTGAACCATACACTCATGAACAGGAAGAACCTCACCTGGAACAGGTCTCCGTTCACCGTTGCAGGCTCCTCTTCAAAGTCGTCAAGCATAATGATTAGAGACACACACACACATTTAAAGTTAAACACAGTTTCTAGGAGTTTTTCCAGTAATCCTGTCGTCCCGTCTGCTGTAACTTCACCGACTGAATGTTCTAACCGTCACAGGCGTCGCTTGGTCTTGAAACTGTTAAGACCTTAGAAATGCTGCCACACCTGTTTAGGTGCTGCTGTCGTCTTTGTTGCTTCGCTGGCAAATGAGACAGGATTTTCAGGTGTATAAAAAATAAAAATAAATAAAAGAAAAGAATGAAGATCTGTGATGTGTCCATTTCTGAGACTTACGTTTTCACGCCTTGGAAAAAAGAAAAAGGAGACTGACTTGTGATTGAACTCATTCATGCATAATGGTTTTATCTGATTTTTTTTAAGTCTAAACATAGTGCATCAGAGAACATGTTTTTATGCATTTACAGACTGAAAAAGGTAGCAATTTGCAGTGCTGATGCCTTAAATTATTAAATTCTTTTTATTATTATTTTTTAACATCACATTCCCATTGCTGACATTTAAATACACAAACATAATGGAAGATTAAAAGGTTTTATTTTCAATTGAAATTGAAAACATGACATCAGAAAAGACGATTTTATTTACAAGACCTCAGCCAATCAACAAGGCTTTTTCAGACATGTAAAAATGGCTTTTAAAAACAGGGCCATTTTTAAAGGAACTCTCTTAGCTACTTATTTAATTCTGTTTTTGTTCACTTCTGCTTATACCCAACAACAAAACTTTGTGGGATAAAACATTACAATAATCACTCCTAACATTTTTAGATTTTACTTTCAATAAAGTTTAGATTAAGACTGCCTCTTTTTTTTTGTTGTCAAATTATCATAGGTTAAAAACGGTGTGTTATATTTATGTATTAATTACAAATTTGACCAATTGATAATTTCAATGATTGTATGTTCCGCTGTGTTTGTGGGTCGCCCTGAAACCTCAGGATATAGCTTATTCAAATATAAACCGCGCGGAGCAGGTGAGCCAAACAAGCATACCCCTGGCTATGTGCTATGCTAAAAAAGCTAACGCTTTTTCAGTTGTTTTATCAAGAGTTGTATCTTCTTCGTAATCTAAAATCATTTACACCTCCTTACTACATTAGCCAGTTGTGTTACTACGCACCTATGTAGGTCGAGCATTTTATCTTAAACTTACATCATTTCGTAATAGCTGCCATAAAGCAGGTTAGCTAGTTTGCTCATTAGCCTGCTAGCATCAAACGGACGTTAGTTCAACTCCAAACTTACCATAGTTTGCTGTCTGAGAAGGCTGCACGTCGTCCGCTCCTTCCAGCGCGCCGAACCCTTCTCCGTCGTTCTCGATCCCCGCAATCTCACTTTCCTGTTGGGCCAGGAAAGCCGCCGCAGGATCCTCCTCAGCCAGGTGCGCCCCGTTGTCGGCCATAGTACACAAAAAAGTGTAAGTTTAACTGAGGCTAGTTGGTTTAGCTAGCTGACGTTGAAGCCACACACACACACACACACAGAAAAAAAAAATAAAAGAACAGTTCTGTTGTATTAAAAATACGTAACTCGTTGCTCTAACTTCCGTTTCAAAAACGCTACAGGAGCTAATGGAGACAGCAACTAAGCTGTCTACAACCAACAATAAAGGCTTCAATGTAAGGCCCTCACTGGTGATTCATGATTTCTCCACTTGTTCGTCCACGGTGATGATGGAAGAAGGGCAGCACCCCGAGGGTACCACTGCTGTTTTGTTAGCCTTTGTCTGCATCTACTGGCTGAACTAGGAACTGCAAGACGAGGGTTCGATATCAGATATAGAACCAAAAATCACAAACTTGTGTTTGGTATTTCTTTACACTAACACACACCAAGGGACGGTACTAGCTTCAATAATTGGAGAAAATATGGAAGAACTATGCCACCATGATGCACCCTCTTAAGTAAATTTGGTATAAAACAGCACTCAGCTTCACCACAATGAACACTACTTCCACAGTGAAACATGGTGGTGGCAGCATCATGCTCTTAGCTTTCTTTCTTCAGAGAACTAGACTTATTCTAGAAACCTAAAAGTAAACAGGAATTTTGTTTTTCAGCATCAAGGTGAGCCCAAGCACACATCCAATTCAACAAAGCAAGTTTTGATATGGTTTAACAAGAGTCCAGAACAAAATCTGACAGAAAATCTGTGGGATCACCTCAGGAGGACTGTCCAGGCAATCTGATAGATTTGGGCTCTTTTTACAAGGCAGAGTGAGGAAATATTGTCAAGTCAGGATTCTGAGAGACTCCGACAAGAGTATGAATGCTGTAACTATATCAAATGGTGCTTCAATAAAGTATTAGCTCAAGAGTTTGTACACTTACACAACTTTCTTTTTATTGTTACCTTAACCACTCTGGAAATTGGAGATCACACACTTGTTTAATATGTAACAATGTGTTACTGTTTAAGACCTTGTTAAATAGTCACTTCTCTTAACTTTCTGCAACAAAATTAGATTACACAGCACTCCCTTTGAAACATAGCTAAAGATAAATGTAACTTAAATAAGAATCTCAAGATTGTACTTAGTATGTAAATGAGGTTGCACATAATGACACTGAGTGCTCTTTAATACAGTTTATTATGCACCGCCAGCTGAAAATATATGACAGTGGACTCACAAGAAAAGCACAGAGAGAGGGTGGTGAAAATGTCACAAAATAGAATTACTGAATAGATAGTGAAGCTCACAGTGGAAGGATATTGCTGGTCTCTCTGGTCAGCAGGTGTTAGGTCTCGGCGCAAGCAGTGAGTCGGACACTGAGCATTCAAATTCAGAAAATGCTTCATTAGTTCAGAAGGAGAAATAAAGTATTTTGTAACTTATATTATCACAGGTTCTTCGAAGCCTGCAATTGAAAACAATCCATAATAATTGACATAAGTGACATCACACAACCACATAGGAATTGTGAAGCGTGTTCTGGGCTTTTAATCATCTTGCTCACTGAATTGCTTACATACCCCTTGCTGCTCTCATGTTAATTGATTTAATGCATTTAATACATAAAGTGTAACTGGCTGATATCTACAGCTCCTCCACAGTTCCCACAAGCTTCTTGGCTACTTCTCTGACTAGAAGTAGCTTGTGTTTTTGTTCACTTTTGTTGATAACTTCTCCTAACTCAGCCATTTCCTAGATGGTTCGCAGTTATACCATACGGTTTTAATTTTTCAGATGATAGTTTGACTTTTCACTGATACTTTCTTTCTGCCAAATCTGTGAGGCCTCTGTATAAAAATGTGATTAAATCATACACATGCACTCTATTTACTAATCTTTAGAAGAGATTTCTTAAAGCAACTGGCTGCAGTGGATTTTATTCAGGGACAACGAGATGAAGGAGTTGGAAACAGTTGCTTGTCAAATTTGACTTGTTTTTAAAAGATGTTGAAAACTATCTTTTGTTTTAATTAGTATGTGTAAATAAACTGGAGTTTATGCTTGTAACATTGCTGGGCTCTGTATTTATTTCCGGTTTTCACCCCTCCATACATTTGGTCAATAATTAAAGCCAGCTTTATGTGTTGATACAATTTTTTTTTTGTCACGAAACATAACTGGTTTTACAATGGGAGCTGCAACAGTCGCCGGAGGGGGAACGAGTTGACATGCGCGCGCCCAACGAGCCCAAACCACGTGACACGTGACGTCACAGACTGGTCCTGCTGGAAGGACTTTGAGGGAATGAATTTGTGCCTCAACAGGAGGGAGACTCGCTGCGGCTTCTTGACCTCCGCTCTGAGGAAAACTACAAAGTTGACTTTGTTCTTCATCGCTCGCAAGTCTTCTAACTCGCTATGTCCGGCGAACAGAAGGAGCCGCAAGAGGTAAGCTAATTCAAAGGTCTCTGTATTTGGTGTCTTGTCTGCGACGAAACTTTAAAACTAACTTTTTGTGGCAGCCTTAGTAACTGTGCGGGGTGTGTTGTGCTGTCTAATGAGCTTTTATGGCTTTGCCTGGTTGTTCTATCTTCAAGACGTTTTGTAGCTTTTTGATCTTTTTTATTATTATTTTTTTTTTACGTCCAACTTCCTGTACTTTTGTGAGTGTAAACTTCTGGGTCTGCACAGCATGATCGTAATTAGCACTTCTCTTAAAACCATTTGAAACGTAGCTATATAAACTCCCTGTATAGGAGACGTACGTTTAAAATAAAGAAGAAGAAGAAAAAAACAAAACAAGTTCCCCACATAGTCTAACATTTCGTTTTAGGATTATATGTTTTAAATATTAGGTTATGATTTTCATTAATTCAACATAATTGGATGATTCATTTCCCAGCTTTGCCTTCACAGGATTGCATTTACTAAACATTGAAGCTTTAAGCAGTCTGGTTAACAACCAAATGATCATTTTTGCTATGTGGTGGTCTGACGAGCGAAATGTGACCTCTGTTACCAGGATGTTGCTGCTGTCCTGACATATTGTCTCGAAATGCCAACCTCAAGTTTTTGCAACTAAAACGATATCTAGAAACTCTAGTTTTAATCATGCACAAGTGAATCAACAAATAGAAGTCTTGAAATTAGAGATGCACCAAACAAATAGGTGCATCTATTTGTTTGGCCACAGATTTACATAAGCCATCCTTCTCTTGATCAGTGATCAGCCTAACAAATTCAAACTAAAACCAAACAACAAAATCCAAACTTTTTCGAAACCATCTGCAACTGCATCAAAACTAGCGACTCTCATTTATGTTTTGGTTTGTAAAAGCGCCATAATGCACTTTTTTGAGCTGCTTATGTATGTTTGTAGATGAATTACATTGACCATTGACTTGTGTTTAAAGTGCCCCAAATGAACACTTTATAACACAGTAAATTCATTATGCTGTAATATGCATTAGTAGAGATAATCTTGTATTTTGTTTGTATTCTTTTGAAGTCAGAATTACTACCTCTATCAGTCTGCAAGACGTTTTTCCTGTTTTATTCATGTGAAAAGCCTGATCGGTGCATTTCCACCCGAAATTATTGCAGCTTGCATGTTTTACTTGTATTAAGCCTCCAGCTTTCTATTTACATTACAAGGACTAATGTTAAATTGAAGTTATCTGTGAGCAGACGGCTGCTTCACTTCTCAATAATACCACGCTGGCCCTGTTGCTTTAAGACGTTGATGGTTGAAATGTAATTGCTGGTTTGCTTGTAATGCTTCTCGTTCCTTTTGAGAAAAATGCACTCTGTCATTAGTTTTATTTAACTCGTGGATGTCTGCTGGTTTTCAAGTGTAGTTTCAGAAGAGTGGCGGAAAAGAAGTTTACGTAGAGGCCCTTGGCCAAAATTTCAAGGCAGTTGACGTTACCTCTCCCAGTCCTCCTCCAGCAACCGTCCTCACCCTCCTTCTCCCTGTGACTCATGTGGGTGTTGGGCTGAAATAGTTTGGTGTAGTTTTACATTCCTTATATAGCCTCTGAGGATTGAGCAGAGGCTAAGGCTCGTCTGTGTCACACACACAGCATCAGGGGTAGGCACAATCTCCTCGCCCCAGCTCACTGACTCCCAGCTCTTCTCTCAGGTTTGGGCTAACAGCTGGCCCCTCACGGATAAGGTAAGTTGCCATGGCGCTCTCTTGGCTGGATAGACATGTGTCAGGAAGAATGATCACACCTGGTAAGACTGCGGAAGAGAAGGAAGAGGAATAAATAGTGGCGCAAGGGTGCCTGTTCAGAGGTCACAGAGGGAGCCAATGTCTGAAAGCTGGCTTTAATTCTTAAAATGTCTGACTTCTTGGGATTGTTTTTGTTGCGTTTTAGAAGTAAGATCTAAAGAGGTCTTCATTTTTACATTTTAATGTACAAAAGTAAGCTTAAATGGCTTAACAGGTTCAGATGTTAAAGAAAAGCAGCCAGTGTTTGACGTTTTGTGACATTTACGAGTTGCCTATTTTCATCCCGAAAACAAGGGTTGATTGATGTATTGGTCAAAGGTGCACAAATTGATTAGCTGGAGAGCGAAATGGAACAATTTTCCTTTGGTTGGAAAATTCATTAAACACATCAAAGCTCATTAGTCATTAGCATGTACTTTGATGCTCATTTTGACTTTAATAAAAGTTCCTCTAAAGGTTTAGGATGTATTAATTGATATATAAAGACTTTATTGTAATTCCTGCATTTTCTGTTGGACTCCAAATGATCACCTCTAACCAATAACCTATACAGAACACATTTCTCTTGTTTGTTATAGCCTTAAGCTCGTTGAAAATTGTGAGGGTATGATGTCACAGAACCTTATTGGACAAGAAAAGCTGGATTTTATTCTCCATGAAATGTGTTATGCCAGTGGTTTTTATGTCGCAATAAAAACCTTTTCAAATTCCAAAGTGATATTTCACATGAAAGTTTTCCATGTGAAAGCTCAGGCACGTGGTATGGCTTTCTGACAGAATAACTCATACGTGTATGGGAATTTTACTAAAAGTTGGAACAATGTTTTGAGCATCTTGTTACATAAAAGTTGAGACAAGTCATAGTTCAAAGTTATAAAACCAGTGTGAGTTACTCAGTTTTGAAGTTACTAACCATGTCAAGCAGCACACGTCTAAACATTTTTTCTCCTCATTTTAGAAACTCAAATAAATAATTCAATCTTCCATATTTCTGTTAAAGACAGAAAGACCAGAAATTAGAATTGACCTATTTTCCCTTGATTAGTTCATGTGTGAAAGATCAGTTTCTTTTGTTTCATTTCACAAAATTGATCAAAACTAAGAATCTCTATAATTTTTATGAATACATAAACCAACAACAGTTTTTCTTTTACTTTATTTTAAAAATTGCATCTTTTTTTGCAGACATAGGTTTGGCTATCTTTTGATTTTACCAACATTGTTCTTTTTGGAGTTACCCAGACTTTGACAGATAATCAGTGGAAAGAGCTAAATGTTAATAAGAAGACGTTCCAATCTTAAAGACTTGCAGCTGATCACTGATTATTGATATTGATAAATAATTTGAGACATTTATTTAAAAAAAACCCCAACATAAAAGGCATATAAAAACCAATACATTACTGTATTATCTAATGAGCTCTGCTTGTCTCTTTACCCATCATAAGCAGATTTCTTGGTTAAGTGAAACTGTCATATAAAAATCGGGCAGGTAAAGAAATAATTTGGAGTTTAATTGAATGATGTGATGCATTGATGGGGTTCATCTTGTAATGCTTTTGTTTTCTGTTAAAACCAGTTTCTCTGTCAAAGAATCAGGTCAGATTCTTTGGAAAAGCCAAAAACTTCGTCATGCGTTCGATTTAGTAGAGAGAATGTTGTATCTGTTCTTTATTGTCATTTACTGACATTTTCTTTTTTCCCTATAGTTACCCATTCAAAAGTTGTGGCAGTTTATGTGAAAAAAATGTTATGTAATTTTTTTTTTCTGTTCTCTCCTTCTTTGCCTGAAATATTAGTTTTAGAAAGAAAACTCCCACAGTCAGCAGCAAAGACATTTGGAGAAAGCAGGAAAGGATGGGCGATTTTGTAAAGCTTTTCCTGGTTTTCTTGCTAATTTCAACATTTCCTCTCCTCTCTTCCTCAAGGCTATGAACATGTACTCTGTTACCCTCAGCGGCCCAGCGCCGTGGGGCTTCAGGCTGCAGGGAGGCAAAGACTTCAGCATGCCACTCACTGTGTCAAGGGTAAGAAACAAGCTTTTCTCTGTGTTTGTGATCATTAAGGTCTCAGGAATTTGCTTAATGTTTTGCATTGAGGATTGCTCTAGTCAGCCTTTTATGGTTTTCCCTGAGCTCCAGTTTGAATTTGTGGCTAATTAACAAAAAACTTTCAGTGAGAAACACCTTCCTGGTATACAGAGAGCACAGGAATATCCTGTCTCACTCTCACAATGGGTATTGTCTGCAGTCATGCAAAAGCTCATTTTTATGAGCTTTTGCACGACTGGTATGTACTGATCACACAAACATTCTGTCATTTGTCCCAAAATGCTTTGTACGCTCCATGTTAGGACACAACCATTCTTCAGAATTAAGTTTCAGATAAACTATGCTCATGCTGATGAGAGCAGCAACCACTTTCCAGGCCTTATAAGTGCAATGCTGCTTTGTCTGACAAAGGTACAGGCTGGATCTTGCAGTCACGCATGAACGCACTCACATAAAATAATTCCACCGTTGCAGCCAACTAGTTCGTACACAGATCTGGCTCTCCTTAGCACACTGGGATTGTTACATTGTTCCCTTAAAAGTTAAGATAATACATAAATATCACGGCTGACTGATGTTTATTACTTTATCAGCTTTGTTCAGGATGTGCTGTTTCCTTTTACAAAGATAATTTGAAGGCACATCATGTGCGGAAGCTTTGCCTCTCTTAGTCCAAACAGAACACCAATTAAAGGCAGAATGGTCAAATGCAGTTAAATGTTTTTATTTTGCTGAATAGAGTCTGCATCGTGTTGCGTGTAGAGTCTCACCGAGGTGGGTGCGTTTAGGTGATGTAATCCTTTGACGATGGCAGGAGGTATCACCCTTCGTGTCAGCACATGTCCTGTATTTTCTCAGCTCATCTTGATTAGAAACCTCATGTTCTTCTGTTGGTTTCAGACAACAGACTTTCTTTTATAAGCACAAGCAGTTGGACAAATGGCTTTAAACAAAAGGTGCATTTTTCTAGCAGATTATAGATGATTGCTTAGGGGAATTTCAGTCTAGACAAATGGGATTTACTTTTGGGGTGAATATCAATGAGGTTGTCTGTTAAACACTGTGAAACGCACCTAACATATGTCTGTAGGCTAGTTTTCCACTGTTCATGGTTATTACATAAAGAGAATACACTAACTGTGTTCCTAATCTTGGAGTTCTGATATTCTTATTCCTTCAATGCCATGCTTGTTTAGGCGCTATAGTCCACCACAAAAAAATGTCCGTTTATCTCTAACCTTTTCACATTTGTCACATTAAAGACTTAATGTCTTTTCTTGTAATTTGTATTATGGGTCAACACAAAGTATAATTTCATAAACATGGTTTTGAAAATTCCTATATAAACTAAGGCCCCTTTACCTTGCTATCCAAAATAAAATCCAGTGCCACCAATTGCAGTCAGAGCTTACCTGATTTGTAAATAGGCTAATCTCTACATAAAGCCAACTGTTCAGTGAAGATTAGGAGGAAAAAGACACAAAAACCAAGGATCTAAGGCAGATCAGGGATAAACAGTGGATAAAAGGAAGGTTATAAAATGTAAAAAAAACCCCAACCTCACAGCATCTCATGAAGTTTCAGTCAATTATCTGAAAAGACGATGGTGTCTGGGATGACTGCAAGCCTGCTAAATAACTGTTGAGCTGGGCGAGGGAAGGATCAATCAGGACACAGCAAATATGCAGAAGAAACCTGAGTTACCTTTGCTGAGAAATAACTCAGGTTGAATTTTCTGTCCAAAATGTGAGACGGAAAACTAACACAGCATTGAACTATCCTCCTATCCTCACAGTGACACACGGTGAGGCCAGGTCACACTGTGCAGAGACTTTTTCTTAGTTGGGTCAGGAAACCTGGTGGTGCTATTTACAAGTTAGATTTACTAAGGTGATAGGGAGATTCTCCAAAATGCTTGCAGTAAAACTAGATTCTCCAAAGTAGTGACTCAGAAGGTCTGAAAGAGGAAAGATTACTTTTATTAAGGCAGCCTATAGACATCCAACATGTACTCCTTCTTTGCTTGACTTAGGGACTTTTGGCTCTCATCTTGGCTTTCAACAAAGAACAAACAGTGAAGTCTTGGTCAAGACTTCACTGCTTAGCTACACAGGATTTCTCCGTAACAGGAAGAGATCTAGCTTTTACTTGGAAGAGTTTCCATTAGATAAATTCAGTGGGTAGTTCATTTCTTTTCTCCACAGCTTGTTGCTGATAACAATCTAAAGCTAGACTGTAGAAAACGATGAACATGTGGAGGGAAATGACAAAAGATTTTTTGTTTCTCAGTGAGGCAATGAGATTGCAAACAATAACTCCTGAAAGATCAATGTGTGTATGCTTTTTGTGCATATTAGAAGATGATTAGCTCTGCTTGAGACTGGATATAAAAGATGGAAGATTATAAAATAGATTATCACTTTTTATTTGATCACTTAGACTCCAATTGACGCACCACAAATTTAACTTCTAATTAACTTTTCATTGATCTGGGAAGTTTGTGTATTTCTCACTTGCTACCTCTCAATTGTGAGTGGGTTCAGGAGTTTCTGAGCTCTTCAATCGCTTGTATTTCCTTCCTTGGTCTCTGTACCGACCGAGCTTGTGCTTTCTCAGCATTCCAGACATTTTTCTCATATCCACCCTGCCGTTGCCAACAGGCAATCCTGTTGTCTTCCTTCTGCGTCTGTCTTCACCACTCACTTCTCCCATCCATATGACGAACTCCCCCAGTCTCAAAGGAATTGTCTCCAAGTGAGATCAGAGGAGTGAAGGCCATAATTTTTAAGTGAATGCGAATGGAAAAGGAAAGCTGAGATTTTGAGCTTAGCAGGATGGGTTCTCATCCATCAGCTGTAAAAACGTACACCACATTTGACTGACTGGAGTGACAGCTTTTCCAATGAAAGCAGAAGGTTTTAGTTCTGTTAAACTGCAAACTGTCTTCTCCAGATGTGTATGAGCAATCTCTGTCCTGGACTTTATTGCTAAGCAATAAGGTTTTGTTTAATTCTGGTGCCAAATATAACAAAAAAGCTCTTTAAGGACAACTCGTGAGACCAGTAACGGACAACAAGTAATTTTCTTGATAGTGAGGCTGGATGTTGTTCATCAGGGATTTGTTTTTAATAAGAATGGAGAATTAAGCATTACTTAGGATTTGCAGGAATTCACTGGCAATGTGCCTCTCCATTTTTCTGGAAGTTAATAAGTTTGCATATCAGACACTGAGAAAATAATGTTAAACAGTCATAACTATCCAGTCAGTTCACAAGAGGAGATGATATTCAAAATTAGGTTCACATCACTCTGAGACCTGATTTTGAAAATATTTTTAAGACATTGATTCCCTTTAAAAAATCAAGTACATATTTCACAAAAGTGAAAATAATTTTTAAAGTATCCGTTACAAAGTGGTGGAGTGGCTAGCACTGTTGTCTTCCAGTAAGAAGTTTGTGGGTTTGAATCCTGGCTTTTGAAGTCTTTCTGACTGGAGTTTACACATTCTCTCAATACATGCATGGATTCTCTCCAGGTACTCCAGCTTCCTTCAACAGATTTATTTTTTCCTTCAAATTCAGTCATTTCATTTCATAGCCATCAAATGTCTATATACACATATTCTGTTGACCTTTCACCAGTCAACAGAATGGTTGACTGGTGAAAGGTCAACCAGTCAACCAGGAGGTTTTCATACAGAAAACCGCCAGTCAGGGTTCAAAACTGAGACCTTCTGGCTGTAAGGCAGCAATGCTAACCACTGATCCACTATTGCAAATTCGACCCTATAATTGCCCTATAATTGAGGAGTGAGTGTGTTGTATACAGTATATACACATACACACCTGATGTGTATCACAGATGATAAAGCAATACAACCCCTTCTTTAGTCTATTTTGTCATTAAAAGTATGTGTTCATAATTTATAGACCTAAACTATATTAACTAACAATTAGCAAAACTTATAATTGCAGTAAATATAATCTATTCTATGATAAAATTCAAAGGTGATGGTTGTTATGAAGAACAGAGGCATTGTAGTCAATCCGTTACAAAATGTTATTAATAAATAGAAATAATGAGAAAGAGAGGCTTTTAAGTTCAGCAAGGGAGACAAACACATGGCCTATCATCAGGCAGTTTGAGCAGTCTCCATTAATAAGGCATTTTGACAAGATGGAGAAGATTATGTTTCTGCTGAAACATCTTTGCACTTCTAAACAGTACTGCAAATGGGGTTTGTAGATTTTATATTGCTTGTTGAATCTTTTTTTTTCTTGTTTAGTTGCAGTCCACAATATCCCACAATATTTAAGTTTAGTTTATGGCAATGTTTGAAAATGAACTTCATTACTTATTAATAACAACATCATTTTCAGTTCGTTCCGAAAATGATGCTATCTTAGAAACTGGATTGTTTCTGAAACTCTCTTGTGATGCTGGAAATTTAACGCACCCAATTTAATCCACTCCTCAAGTAATTTTTTTTCCCCTTATCCATTTTCGTTTCCTCTTCTTTTTTTTCCTTGCAAATTTTCAGAAACTTTTGTGACTTTAGAAATGAAGACATTTGCATTACTTTATCTCTCATCACATTTATTAGAATATTCCATATGAAGAGAATCGGCATGAAAGTGTAGAAAGCGAAGTTGTTTCAGTTAAATCTGTCCATTCTGATTAGAGAAGTTTTACCACATTTCTGCTCCAGAGCCCATGCCATCGCAATTCAGTAAACATTATGATAACCCCACATAACTTGTGAGCACCATCTGGATTCTATCAACAAACACATGCCACTCCACTGACTTCAAAGTTTTGGAGAAAATTGCCAATGATGTCACAGCAATAAACGGGCGGAGAGATGTTAAAATGCCTCCCCAGTCCACGTCTACAGCTGTCATTAAGTCTTATGATTCTGTTTCCCTGGGTTTCTGTCTTAACTTGAAGACCATCTGTTGCGTCATTATCAGCACATTCTTTTTCTCACACTTGCAAAAGCTGTGAGAAAGCAGGCCTTTGTTAATAATTCATTTTTTAACATGCATTGGTCTCAGAGGCCTTCATTGTTGTCGGATATGTCCGACATACGTGTTGCGTTTTAAGGTGAGTTAGAGGGAGGTGTTCCTCTGCAGTCATTATGGGGGGCACAGGGGGAGATTGCATACTTGCAGGTTTGGTTTTCCATTTCTCAGAGTGATATTTATGGCTTTGCATCAGCTGTGCTGCGAGTGATGTAAGGACAGACGGTCTCTTAGCCCCCAAATAGCCATGGAAAGAATAAAATTGCGATGGTACATAGCTACCCAGCCTGTATATCACCAGCTGTTTGATAAACCTTGGTGCATTATTAACCATTAAGTATGAGGCTTTGGCTTTGGCTCGCCTCAAGGTATGTACTTCAAAGGTGAATTTAGCGTGATGCATCCTGAAAGGTTGGCTCAAGCTTTGAAATTTGATAGTACACCAAAACAGTTCTGCTGCTGCACTCTGCCAGAAGGCTTTGAAACCGTCCGTGAACTGTTAGTCGAACCATTTAGATCCACTGAGACGTGGATTCACCAACTCTATAAGCTTCGCCAATGTTAAACAACTAAATATTCCCTCCAGTCCAAGCAAGGTTCACAGTTGCTGAATGAAAAGTATGTGTAGACGTCATCTTTGCAATCTATCTTAACCACGAGAAATCCCAGGTTTTGTGAGGTACAGTAGAGTGTATCGCAATAGCAAGTGCATGTTTTCCAGTGTCCTTCCCTGTATTGACTCCTGCACGGAGGACGAGGCAGGTATTAGGTTTCTGTCCGCCCCTTACCAACCGAAAGGTCTGAATGCAGCAACTTTGACTGGTGGCTTCTGAAGTGAGGGAGCAGCTGCACTCTGAACCTGAGCCAGAAACACAAGTGTCTGCGTCCATCAACATGACTAATAAATTCATACAAATTAATGGAATACACAATCTAAAGGCTGTAAAAGTTTATTTTTTTTTTAAATTTTTTTTACTGTACATTTATTTGGATGGTAATAATGGATGCTTTTAGGTAGTGCTTTTACTTTTTCATTTACCTCAATTTATACATATTGATACTCCTGAAGGAGAGCCAGCTGGAGGAGTATAATGCAGTGGTCTCCTAAATACATAAAAAAAAACATTGTACAGATGGTTAACATAATTAACTGTGAAATTTTGATGATATATGTACAATAAACTAGAGTAAAACACCTCTGTTATACTTCTTTCCAAAGTTTAAATTTATGTCAGCTATAGATATTTTGAATGTATATCAAAGTTATTACAGCTCATAGATGCTTGACAAGTCAGTAGAGACACAGAGCAGTCAATAAAAGTTAAGTTCATACTGTTCCCCTAAGAATATTTTATATGAACACGGTGTAAAAATATGCCTTGCTGAACTCCTTGTATCCGTCTTGGATTGTGTGTTTAAATAATGTAGCGGTGGTGAATTTAGCTCCATCACTGCCTCCTTGAGAGAGAACTCAATTATAAGAGTTGCATGTGGCTACTGAGTTTCTCTTATCTATTTTAACATGTTGCCTTATTTCATTATATATTTTCCATAATATTTTTTTACTATTGGTAAGTCATAAAACATTTAATTTAAAATCAGACATTAGGTGAACTACAGGGGTCAGGACTGGGGTGTGGTCACCAATCTAACAAAAGTGAACTAATTGGGATGGCAATTGGAGACTAATGTAAAATGTTTTTCCCCTTTGTACCTGTTGAAAAATATGATTTAATATAAGTGACCGTTGGAGAAAAGGCTTTATTTTAATGGTTATGCTATAAGTAATATTCAGTATGATGGGAAGTCTTGGGGGTCCTGCAGTCCTGCAGTCATGACTTTTTAGAAAAACCTACTTAATGGGACAATTTGGACAGAAATTTCCTCCCAAATTGAAGATTTCTTCTTCTTCTTCATGTGTAGATCTCCTGTGCTGTGCCTGCTGATCCTTTACTCCAATTTTGCAACATCTGTGACCCACAAGTCACTTCCCTTTAGCATCTGTGGTAAGGCTGCTAATCAGCAGCACTGCTAGTGATTAAGACATTCTTGGTTATAGACGTAAGAAGTTTAATATGTTTTTTTATCATAATTTTGAGTATGGATCTATCGGAATCCATAACCCACAAAAAGCTTTTCTAAAATGCACAATGAAAAACGGCTTTGAGAAGTATGTCCAAACGGCGTCAAGTAAAGTATGAATAATGGAGGCAGGGCTGCATTTATCTCTGTGGGGATCCTGATTGAATAGCCTGCCATGTGAAGGGGAGGCTGCAAGTCATGTATTTGGGTCTCCTGTTATTTTTCTCCTTAAAAGAATGCTTAAAATGTTAAACTCATTTGTAAAATCGAAACAAAAGTGCCTGTAATTGCTTCCAGTGAGAGCAAATCCATGACAACTAAAGTGATCTTTGAAATCAGAATCCTGGTTGAACGTTTTTTAACCCCAAAGCGACCTGCATGCACTGAAGAAGAACATAGATGTCACACAGCAGCACACTGTTTAGAGAAGTAATAATAGATGCCACCCTCTACGGATCAGTTTTGAGTTATTCAGAGCCGACATTATTGTCACAAAACCATAACACAAGGGAAGCTAACATAAAAGCTCAACTAGTAGCTATGGCCTCTGCGGATATTGACTGCAACCTCTCTTGCAAAATCTGTTTGTATGTGTAGTCAGAGCAGGAGTGGTGGGATTGTAATGTAATGCACTCCACTGACGGAGACTTCTGTCGGTTTCCGCCATTGTTTACGTCATTTGCCACGTCTGGTTTGTTCTGGGGCAGAATTATGATGCACACCTCACATCAATGACATAAAAGTCAGATAAAATGCGACTTAAGACACTTTGAAATTAATCTAATACAAATCTGATTTAGAAGCACATACGAAAGTGGCATGTGTTTTTATAATTATTTCTTTTGGTTGAAAAGATCAGAATTGTGCCGTTCAGACTGATATGAAAAGTCTTATAAGGATTGCATTTGCCAGCTGCGTGAGCATCGGCCAAGACATTTGCACATTTAGGTTTTGCTCTGTGTTTAAAGCCCGGCTGCACTTTTGATTTTATCTGTCAAGAGCCAAGTATTTTTTTATGAGTAGAAACGTTATAATTTTTATGGTGTCTTCTCTGCTCTTGTGCAACCGTTCATGTTTCATGTTCCCAATCAAAGCAGCAAGTGTGATTAGCTGAGCCAAACATGACAGGAAACTATTGATCGAACGGCTGAGTCCTCTGAGCTTTTGATGAACTAACATTTGCAGGGATCCGTGGCATTTGAGAGTAATCCTAATGGGGGTTCTGTTTGCCAGAAATCCTCGCTCCTGCTTACTTATCTGATGCTGCACGCTTTTCCTCTAGTTATCTTAGTATTTGACACAGGTCTCAGATTTCATTAAGCTGCATGGGTAAGCGGACTAAGCCCTTGCTATTCACAGCGTAGCATCTCTGATCTGTGTATTAGAGACGGTAGAGGACATGGGAGGCCGGGTTGTACGTGTTCATTGCTTTGTGTCTTGTTGTAACATAACTCTATGCTTGACTTCAGCACTGACTAATACTCTCACAGCCTCAATGACAGAGGGAGAGGATGATGTCATTGCTTTGTCAGTCAGCAGCTTACCTGTCAGTCTGAGAAAAGGTGGACAGATCGTTCCAGCTAATGGTATGACTAATGGTAACATCTGGGCCTCGTCTGCAGCTGTCAAACATTTATCCTACAGTCACCAGTTACATCTGCAGTAAATCACAAGCTGTCGACTAATGACATCATGGTGACCTTATAATGGCTGTTCCTGGTAGTGCTGAGTGAAACAGACAAACAGACTCCTCGAGTTAATTATTAGGTGTCAGACATTACAACAGTGTCAACTGAGAATGATTGTGTGTTCAGGTATGAGGTTAGAGGTACAGTAGTATGATGTTGCTATAGGAAATGTTAGAGACTTCCTACACTGTGGTTTGGATGAACAGTTTCTGTTGTTTAGACCTGATGAAACCAGAGGAATGTTTTTTCAGATTAACATTTTTCAGCATTTCTGCCTCTGATTACTCAGTATGACGGATGGAAACATTAGACATAGAACTCTAAGGTTGTTTCAAGGTTTGTTTGACAGATTGTTAAACACATGCTATTTTGCTCCATTATGGCAGCAGATGTGTTTATGAAGGATGTTCCTGGTCATAAATGCTCCTATTAGTTTCGCACTGTCTAAAAGTTTAGCTTAAAAACTGTAATTTATGGCTTACATTAAGCAATTGATTAATATTTGTGGACAGTTTATGAAAATTCACTGTGGGGAGAGGCAATGCATCTGGCATTACAGTTAGAGCTTCACAAACATAAATACCATTTCACCAATAAAACCTTTTTATTAAATCAGCTGCTTCAGTGAACCAGTTAAACTAAGCAGTGCAATTTTACCACAAATAACTGCATTTAATTACATCTAAAATATTGACATCAATTGATGTTCGCCTGGGGGAAGATTGTCACTTTTCAAATTACAAAAGAAAAAATTCCAATGATATATTCGGTTTTTTAATGTTTTCAAACATTGTCATTTAAAGCATATTATCACCAACATAAATCACAATTCTTGCCATAATTTTTTTCTCCTATACAACAACTTTCCAACCTTAATTCACTGCTGAAGAAATATTAAAGATGTTGACATGTATTGTCATTGTTTTAGGGAATTTCACTTGCTAATATTATCAATATAATTCATTTTGTACTTTAAATATTTTTTTTATTAAAGACTAAGTTAATACTTATTAACTGTACAATAACTCCAAAATTTTTATTTTCAGTGTAGTAAAAAAAACACTATAGAATGTTCTTGCAATAATGAGCTGCGACAAAGTGAAAGTTTAGACTTTTTGAAGAGGAATCCTGTGGAAATGTTTTAAGTAGTTTATCTGCAGGTAAAGGTAGGAAAACCTTTAACAAGCTGTTCTCAGCTGATGGTCCTTTTAAAGCCATAATCTGTGTCTAAACAGTTCTGAAATATTAAAGGAAGCATTAATTTTAAAAAAAAAATGTAGTATGACTTTCATTTTAAGTTGTTTTTTTTTTCTTGTACATTATGTTCATTTTACAAGTTAATTATATTGTAATCAGCAGCGTGATCTTTGCAGCCACTAAAGCTCCACCTTTCTCTTCATCCAAGCAGTTTTTTTGTTTTTATTCCCCTGAGTGATCACTGTAATTTCCTGTTATACCTGCTCTGATAACCCCCTCGAACTGAATTGTTGTTTTCCTCCAGCTTACACCGGGTGGAAAGGCAGCTCAGGCCGGAGTCGGGGTGGGCGACTGGGTGGTCTCCATCTGTGACGCCAATGCCGAGGATATGACCCACGTGGAAGCACAAAACAAGATTAGAGCAGCAACAGACTCCCTTACTCTCACCCTCAGCAGGTAGGTCGTCTGGCAGCTCATGATGCAACAAAGTGCTAATTTTATCTCATGCACACAGCAGCAGAAACCGCCACAGAGCGTATGGCCTCCTTCATTTTCATTTAGACAAAATTAGATCCCATCATGACCTTTGAAATTGTTCCCAGACTGTTTGCAAGACACATTGTCATTTCAGTCCACTATCCATTTCTCCAAGGTTTAGGTACAGCTTTGGTTTTATTTCAACGGTTCGTTTTACCTTTAATTTTCAGTCCAATCTTGACGAAACGAGTTCTTGCCTGACGTGCTTTTAACTTTTGATGTTTTTTGAAGTTTTCTTTGCAACTAGTGATCAAATGCATTTTTTTCAAAGGATTTTCTGTAACTTTCCAAACAATGCTGTGACAAATTATTTGCCTTTTTACAAATGTAATGTTTTCAGTTTTGAGTTGCTCTTAAGAGTTTCAGATAATTAAAAAAAAATTATTTTCAGACGAACATGACCTTAATTAATAGAAAATCTGTTTTTGAGGCTCATAAATTAGTTGGAAAAAAGCTTTCCTAACCAACATGACCCTACGTAAAAATTTAATTGGAGGGTTTTCGACTATTAACAGCCTGTTTTAAAGTCATTCCACCAAATTGTGCATTGTGCTTTTTCCTCTTTTAGCCATTCTGAGATGGACTTGCTGGTGTGTTTTGGGTTATTGTCCTCCTGCATAACTGAAGTGCAGTAGGACTTAAGGTCACAAAATGATAGCTGGATAATTGTCTTTCAGGATTTCTGCTAGAAAACTGGTTCCATCAATTGCAGCAAGTTGTCCGTGTGCTAAAGCAGCCCCAGAGCATTACACTGCCACCACCATGTTTGACCGTTGGCTCTTTTTCTGAAATTCTCGTCTTTTTACCAGATGTGAAGTGATTCCAGAATGTTCCATGTTTGTCTCATCAGTCCACATATTATTTCCCTCAAAGTCCTGATGATCATAAGATGTTTTTGGTAACAGTGAGATGGGTCTTCCTGTTTGTTTTTGGCCAGCTGTGCTTTTCTCTCTACTACTCTTCAATGGTTGCCATCTTTACCCAATCTCAGTCTTATTGTTGAGTCAGAAAGATTGACTTTAAGGCAAGTGAAGTAGTTTAGATGTTCTGGTTTCTATTGTGACCTCCAGAATCAGCCATTGATGATCTCTTTGATTAGTTTTGGTAGATTAGTTCGTCACGCTGGTTTGCTTCAGTAATTAAGTCTGATAAATAACTTTGTATCCAGATGTCAGAGACTTTGTTTCTCATCTGTTCTTGAATTTCTTTAGATCAAGGCATGTTAAATGCTGTATTACAACTTCTATTTGAGACAATGGTGTCCAACATCTGTCCTCTAGGGCTGGTGACCTTCATGTCTTAAATGCTGCCCTAATAAAACAAACCGGAATCAAATGAATGTCTCATTAGCAGGTCTATGCAGAGCTAGGTAATATGCAAAGGAAATAATTCAGCTGTTTGACTGAGCTGTATTGGAGCAGAGACGCATCCAAACCCTGCAGGACACCGACCCTTGAGAGCTGGACATTGCTGATTAAAGAGATTTCCTGATTGTACAGGTCAGGCAGTAATCAGGCTTGGATGAACCTGAATAAAAACAAAATGTTACCTAATTATATTTAATACATGATTCATACAGGTTATATTAAGTGATTTTTTTTCTTTCATTTTTATTATTCTCGATTTAACAAGGGAAAGATAATGTTTTTCAGCCAAGGCTAGATTGGTTTGAATAGCTTTTTCCAGTTAAATTAAATAATTTGTGCACTGCATTTTGTATTTACGCAGGTTTTCATACTCTTTTCTTAATATATCTTATACTGTGAAATATTTAAATGTGACAAAAAAAAAACACCCCAAAACAAAATCAGCTATAAGTCTGTAAGGTAGCAAATACAGCATGTGTATGTGGATTTGGATGGATGTACTCCGGTCGCCTTTTTCTAATGGAAATAACTTCTTCACAAAGGAGACTTTGGGTTCTTTGCATTGTCTGAACTTCAAAATGTCAGAAGAAAGGAAACTTTCCTCGGACTAAAACAATGAAATCTTTTAATCAGTACTGAATAGGCCTCCTACGGGCAGCACTTATACCTGCTCACATAAGTCTTGCCAGAAATTCTGACAAAGTGTCAGGAATACAAAAATGTTTAATCAGTAGCTTAATTATAGGGGGGAAAAAAGATTTTAGTCTCAGAGAAAGATGAAATGTAATCGTTCAAGGCCCAAGCACCTTCAATATAAAAGAAGATATCGACTTTCGAAGTAATAAAGCTGAGCTTGCTGCTGCCGCGGGACTCGTTTTGATTTTCTTTTTTTTTGATCCTTTATAAGTAATAGGAGTAAAGCTTTGTTATCTCGTTCACCTCATTGTTGCCTGCCAGGAGACTCTGCTTTTAAATTGTTACATATCTTTTTTATTTTTTATTTTATTCACTTAGTTTGAGAGAACAGCTGCAGGGTATTTCAAGTCTTTCCAGAGAGCAGAGCCCAAACCGTACAGAGTGGTTTGAGATTTGGTGGTTCTGGTTTGTAGGGTATCATTTACAGCATTCGAGGCAACTAGCAATTTTATACGATTTATCTTTAAAGTTCAACTTAAAGAGCACATAGGATGTTAATATAAGGCAAAAATGACCTTTTGTTTTTTGCATGGTAATGCACAATACAAACATACTTAGATCTACAATAAGTAGATCAAGTTGTAAATTGGCCTATTCCAGTGACCAATTGGCTTCTTCTTGTGTCTCCAGCCTTAACCAACCAAACTCCTTTAAAAGAGTAAGAGGGAAATTGGTTTAATTTTTGGAGTTAAATAAAATATGAATGATCATAAAAATTTAAAAGCTCTTGAATTTTTTTCTTAAATAAATGCCTCTTTTATCCCACTCCTGGAATGTTAAAGGAAACTCTCCTTGTTTAATTTATGTCTTCTTTTTAATCTTCACTTTATGGTAAAATGGTTTTGATTGACCTTAATAAGTGTTCTTCACACCAGCTATATTTTTGCTCCACTCTGTGGTTTGCCTCCTCCATTTCTCATCTCCTTATGGAGTCAGGTTTTTGTAAACATTTCACAGTCTTCCTCCTGTCTTTTTTGCACCAGTGAATCTTCTCCTATAAATCCCAGGTTTCCTGTTTATCTCACCCCGACCTATTGTTGTTATGCTGAAAGCAAAGCAAATGTTGTTTTCAGAGAGGAACTGTTGTCAGTTTTTCTATTTATTTCCATCTTGGCTCACGTCCACTGTTGTTTTATGTCGATATGGGAGAACAGCTGCATGGCGATGAGAGATACTCTGTTTTAGTTTAGTAACTCATTTTCTTCAGTGCCAATAATCCTTTTGTGGTTATGCTTTAAACTAGAGGTTCTTTGGTGCAGAGAAATTGGATCACGCAGCACCTCCAAGAACACATTAGGGTCACACTTTTAGGCGTCTGCGACTGGCCCATCGGGATGTGGTTGAATTGTTTGTGATGTGTGCAGGGTTGATTACGCTGTCATAGGGGAGTTCTTTGCAGTGAAATTTCTGACTTTATCTAACATCAGCCTGAAAGCCAAGTATGCATCAACTGAAATTAGTGATCCGTGAAATGAGTTGGAGAATGATCTCATGTCGTTTTCACATTCAGATCCAACGCAGGTCAGAGTCAGCTGGGGAAAACGAATTTCTTCCGAGAAACAGTGATTTAATCACGCACATATCTCTGAGCCAGAATAAACACAGCCACAAGACAGCAATCATACACATTCCTGATATTCCTCATAACATTTGACTCATCAAATTGTGGCTTCCATAAATATAGACCTATCCTTTCCTCCGCCTCTCTGTCCTTTTCAGCTCTGTTGTCATCCTCTATAACTTTGCACCCTCAGTGGTTGAGCAGGTAATGACAGGAACTGTTAGTCATTCCTTATTGTTACAGGAAGTGTCATTTGTAGAGACTCCAGACTGAAACAATAAGGGGCGGTTTAACTTGGTTACAGCTTTGTGTTGCATTTAAATTTGGATGATAGTTTTGTTGTAGAACTAAGTGCAATATGTGGCTCAAAGTTTAATGTGGAAAGAAATGTTAATACATACATTAGATTAGGAACAAATCCCCTTTAAATTTTTTAGATTTTCGGTGTTGGATTGGTATTAAATTGCATTTTCTGAAGGACTTTAGTTTGAGTTTTCCTTGCAAGTTTTTATAATCCTAATCATGACTTATATCATCCTAGTGAGATGTTTAGTTCAGAGATGGACAAGTATGACATTTATGGCAACTTTCCGATCTTTGTGTTTGAAAACATTTGACTTGCCGATGCTGATTTGAACCAATCTTGATAGGTGAGATTGTTTCAAAGAGAACTAAAACCTATGAGTGATTATTAGTTATATAGAGGCAATGTCACTGAATGAGAGCGCAGTCATTGTTTAATCAGGTTTTACTATTTTATAACAAAGTATCAGGAGGTAACAGCTTAAGTGATCTTTAGAATCATGATTCATGATTAGCCTTGTTTGTATTAACACCTGTATTTAACTCCCTTCTTTCCAAAGTCTGCCAGCAATTCATGAGTAAATGGCCTGACGTCTGGCTCTCTGCTGTATCAGCCTGAATAAATTGCTTGGCCTTTTTGCTTTGTCTTCATTCATAAACACCTTTCTGATACTAAGTAGTTAATTTCAGTAACCACTTCTCTACTGAAGCATGTTGTTGTTAATGTTGTGACATTTCTGGTTTAGATTGAATCGAGCAGCACAGACTCCAGAGGACTAAACAGTTTGTGGGCTTTTCTTATAAAACTAATTGGGACAAGGAGAAGCCTTTCAATCAGTTTTGTTAATCAACCAGATTTTCCACTTTCATTTGAGATTAAGACTTTTTTATAATATTCACCTCCAACTGTAATTTAGATATGATATTAAGCTTTAGTAAAAATGATAAAATACTAAGGCAAATGTATAATTCCTATTTCCTGAATGTTATTATCGAAAGTTCCTCCAGCAGGACCCTATATTCTTAATGTGTCACATTAACATGGCTTAACTTTGTTCAGATTTTGTCGTCTGTGTAAATTAATTTGATCAATTGAATGATTCATATGGATTCTGATCTTCTACTGTGATCTTTTCATAGCATTTATAACTACAACTTTTAAGTGAATACTGTAACTTTTTTTTACTTGCAGAATATTAGATTTTATTATGATATTCAGGTCAGCCTTCAGTGCAGTTCATGTTAATGCTGATCAACGTAAGAGTTGAAGAAAGACTAACATCTTGATTTTTTTTTGTTCTCTTCTTTTTTCCTTAGAGTTCCTAAAGAAGGTGAAGAGAGGAAGGTAAGAACATGTTTATCTTTAACAGCGAGCCAACTCCTTTGTGAACACCTGGATGGTTTGTAATGGCATGGAGCGTTTTTAAATGGGAAACTTCCTGTAATCTTTACTCGCTCTTGGATTAAAGGCTGTAATATGTCACTTTGTGTTTAAATGAATCTGAATCACCTGCATTGTCCATGCACGGTGCATTAGCCAAACACCAGCGAGTGAGGATCAAGTGCTTGCGGAAACGACTGTAGTTTCGATTGTCACACCTTGCACAATCCCTGACACCTGAATAAGTATTGATTCATTCAGTCTCTTTGTGAGGCCTTTTGGCAGCTACTTTGACCAACTGATTGCACTTTTCATAGCACAATGGAGTCATGAACCGCTCTGGGTTGGTAAAGTAGCTGGCACATACAAACACAAAACCAATGTTCCGTTTTAGTAGGCGTTCCGCGCTCCACACATAATGTTCAGTTAGAAATCTCATTAGTGAGAGATGATGGTTATACATGACACATTCTCACTTTGAGCGTTTTCATTTCAACTGCAGCAGCAGATTACTTTGGCCAGTTCCTGGCTGACAGCCAACACAAATAAAATAGCAGTGTCCGCACTTCTTAAGCACTCCTTCTGTCTGTGTGGAGAAAAGCCTGCAGGCTCTGACAGAGCTGCTGCTGCTGCAGCTGGAGTACACTCTAATCATTTACTGAGAGACTGAAAAAAAAACTTGATGGGATTGTGCAAGAGCAGACCTTTTTTTTTGGTTGTTGTTTTTATTTTGTGCGTGTCAAATGTCTAACTGCATGTTGTGCCCTGTGCTGCATTGTCTCCCTCTCCCACACCCACGCAGGACTCGCTTTCCTCGGCTTCTGCTCCGCCAAAGTACTCCTTTGCCCCAAGCACAACCATTAACAAGATGGCGAGGCCATTTACAGCAGGTGGTGCTAACACTAACTCAGGACCCGTTATTAAACCTGTGGCCTACACACCTAAGCTTAACACCGGGCATTCGCCGGGCCTCGCCAGCACGCAGCAACCTCAGAATGGGTAGGTGGAAAAACGAGCGCAGTTACCTTCTGAGCTGCAGTGTGACTAATGTGGTTTTTTTACGATGTTCTTGAAGTCTCATTATTCTGGCGTCTCATTAAAAAGAGAAAGTAACTCCTTCAGTATCGAGGAGAATGTAGTTCAGTCACTGCTGCTGTGTACTGCCAAAATTATGTCACCATGTAAAAAACATTACAGAGTAGATAAACACAGCTAATGTATGCTGACTCACTGCTCAACTCAACGTAATAAGTTTGCCACCAGATGGCAAACATTGAATGTGCTTTAGATTGATAGCCTTGGAGTTTTAGTGCCACTTGCTGCACTGAGCTGGAATATGCTCCATTTAATACATCCTTACAGCAAAGACAAAAAGCTAATTTAACCTAAAATATGGATGAGGCCATGAGTTATTATTGTATGACTGTGTAGTCTCCTTTAAATTCCCTGTAAATGATTGTATATACTTTGGCTTTCTTATTGTTGATTAATGGCAAAACTTTACAAAACCCACCAGAAATTGAATCAGTAGTCTATTGGAAGCACTATCTATATTTATTAGCACCATTGGTAAAGACGTGCACAAGGCCTTAATGTATTCATGTATTTTCAAGGCGCATGGTGCCATGCCTTAGCAGAATCAAGTAACTATGTTACCTTCAGTTGAAAGCACTGTATACATCCGACATGACTTAAAAAAAATTTGTCACCTCTGTCGCCTTGAAATTGGGCCTCTGTTTCTTTAAGAAGCTTTTTCTCTTTTTGTACTGAAGGCTCCATGATGCTTTTTTTCATCCATTCTTGGGAGCTGTGGACTGAAAAATAGTTTGTACTTTTTGCTCAGCCGACTCGCATCTCCAATTAATTGCTGCTGTTTTTAGTCTGTTTCTCAAACATGCATCAAAAAATCCTAGCAACACTCCAGGTATGCTTTTGATGAGGGATTGACATTATAAAATGATACAAAGATCAAAAATGTAGATTTTACATCATACCCAAACCCTTTAATATAAATTCATTCAGTAGCAGAATCTCGCACTGTGTTAATGCTAAGACTGACGCATGTTCTTGTTCGTAAGACTGCATGTACATACGTATTCAGGTAGGCAGACTTTCAGAACAAGGTAAAGTACTTGTAAAACAAAATGGACATACCAAGAAGACAAAGACATTGGTAACAGGCAAGTGAAACAGTCTGTCCTTCAACGTCATATCTCTTCTCCTTTTCAAAGAAACTAAATTCTTCGAAGCTTTTTTCCTGTTCACCTACATGTACTCTCTCCTGAATATTTTTCAAGGATACTTAGAAGAATAAACTCAAATCCTAACCAATTCTAAAAGTGGCTGCCTGGCATTGAAGAGTCTTCAAGAAAAGGATTGGCTGCTTCTAGTAATTTGGGTAATGGTGGTGCTCTGCTTGTAGCTGCTACTGAAATATGGTCCGTCTCTTTATTTAGCCCCACTCATAAACTCTGACTTCTCACAGAGCTTTATTTGCACACTCCAAATAGACTGAATACAGAGTTTGAAAATTATGTGTAACTGCAATAATTAGTGATAGTTTTTCTTAAAATATTCTCCACAGAATTTGGATGAGTGCACATGGAATGTATAATGTACCCAGGTTAGGAGCGCAAGGACAGATTTTGTGATTTATTTTCTTCTGCGGAGATTAAACCAACATCATGTGTCACTGCTGTGGCATTTATCATTATTCACGGGGTTTCGGAGTACAACAAAGATTTGACTAACTCTGGCGGCACGGAAATTAGGCAGAGGAGGATTTTTTTTTGTTTTTCCTTGGCAGAAACATCAATTTGCATCCCTGTGAAAAGCAAATGGGGACAAGAGGAGCGGCGCAGCCAAAGGTTTTGTGCCAGTCTTCTGACTCATTCTGGGTCAAAGTGACAGCAGATGATTTAACAAACAATGCTGTCCTTCTCTCTCTGAGCTTGTTGACAATAACAGCATGTCTCGTGTCACTTCTCACGTGCTATCTGCATATCTTCTGCTGTGTTTGGCCTTCGTCACGTATTGACATGTTCTGTTTCTTTTCCCTCCTTTCCCTCAAGCTGAGCTCTGACCTCTTTCTCTCACTTTGTGTTTTCCTCCTTTCTTTTAACTTCACAGATGGAAGTCCTTGACAAGTTAGTATACTTCTTTGCATTTTTACAGTCCTGTTCAAAAGAAAGTTTGCATTTGAATTGCCAGTTTGGATCAATGTAAAGAAGAGCTACTAAAGTTTTGTTTGAGTTGATCTTAAGATTACTTGTGTATTTCAGTTGGCATCTTTAGCTGTTCTTTTTATTTAGAAGATGAAAACATTTGAGTTTTTGAGGGACTGATTATAAAAAACATAAACAAAATAAATTTTCTCTAAACCACATAGGGTCAGTACTATTCATACATGTTTAAATATTTGAGCACCCTCACTAATATTTGAATAAATGTCCTCTAACTTGGTCACAAAAAGCATCAGTAACAACCCGCTATTGGACAATTATAATAAGTCTGGGTGCATGTAGCTGTTTGAGAACATATGTGTAACATTTCTCCTTTTAATTGAAGAAAATCCACAATAAACTGAAACAGAATTCTATTTTTTGTTTTAAATTAATTGAGCTTGTTTTTGTATCATCATTCAACCCCAGCTCAAGAACATCTCATATAAACCTTTAAAAGACCTAAATTAATCTGGCATTTATGCCCATGATTGTGACGTTACATTCAAAGGGTCATGACCCTCATTAACTGCACCACTTAACCACGCGAAGCGCCATGACAAACATCGGAAGTGAGAGACAGGAGGATTGAGTCATCATGTTAACTGATCAGTACCGAATTATTCCTTCTGAAAACATAAACATTGAAAATATGAATAATTTCTTCCTTTATTTCTGTTGTTTTTAGGAGAAAGGGAAACGAGCTTCATATTAACTTTAGCTCTTGATCTATCAGAATCACATACCATTTACTCTTCTCTCGTTTTGTGTCCTTATTTGTTTTCTGGTCTGTTCCACAGGGGCGAAGCCACTTATTATGATGATATATACCAACAGTCCAAGTAAGATGCAGCTGCATGCAGGCTGGTTTGTCATCTCAGTAGCTTATTATGATCAGGTTGTTTATGAAAAGATAGCGAGCAGCAGATGCTCTTTGGTGCATTGGTTTACAGAATGGAGACGGCAATTCATTAGTGAGCATTCATCCTCTCTCCTCGTCTTGCTTGTTGATGAATGTACGCTACAGTTGACCTAGAGCTATGTTAGAAAGATGATTGAAAGGGGAAAAAAAGCTTCTTATGCAGCTTTTGAAGTTGTTTATCAAAAATAAAACCCTTAGTATATTATATTTTTTTTTCTGTAAGATAGGGTTATCTTCTTTTTGAAGCAATGTGAGCCCTGGCGTGCAAAGCAGATCTTTGCATAAATGGCTGCATGGTGTGGGTCTGTTCAGACGGGGTGGTGTTAACCATGCCTGCTGTTTGCTCCTGCTGCTGCTGCTGCCTGTGTGTGCAGGCACGGCCTCAGGGTGGAGAACGTGCCCTGTTTTATCCCCAATGACCGCAGCAAGAAGAGGCTGATCGAGGACACCGAGGACTGGCAGCCCCGCACCGGCACCACCCAGTCTCGCTCCTTCCGCATCCTGGCCCAGCTCACAGGCACCGACTTCAGTAAGTCACAGCCTGAGCCGGGCGGACAGGAGAGTCGGATAGGTCGGGGTGTGAAGGGGAAGAGGAGATCACATTTAGGAGGGAGGTCGCTACCGATTTGATGTGATCTGATCATAGAAGCTCTCAGTGAGGATGACAGATGAGTGAGTGACACAGGAAGGTAGATGGCAGCTTTGTCCATTTTTTACCGATTTCCAGATGTCTACAGTGACAGCTATGAACTTATTTCCTTACATCTGTCAGTTCCCTGACATGTCGGCTAGAGAAATGGAAGAAAACAGTAGAAAGCATAGCGTCTTATTCATCTTTATGACTACTTTGAATAAAACACAGTAGGTTAGTATTTCCTTAAAAAGCAGCACTGTCTGATATCTTTATCTTTCCTGGGTCTCTCAGTGCAGGACCCAGATGATGAGAATATGAAGAGGTCAAGGTAAAATCCTGATCGCAGTCATGACTATTTGTGTTTGTGCACTAGTTTGTTTTGCAAAAGCTTTCATTCAGGCGTATTGCTTTAAATGCATCTCTAGTTTTAAATCTTCCATTAGTAGCTCGGTCTGATTTGGCTGCTTGAGGTGGCATGAGCGTTGTGCATGCATTATCCTTTGACATTTGTAAAAGGTGTGCTGTTCAGAACAGATTCTGGTATGTTGCTTAATGCAGGCCGAAAACATTTGTTTTTGCAAGTAAATTGTTCATTGGCATATTTTGCATTCTTAAGTCTTAGCAAATGTAATATTTTTTGAATTAAAAGCATTTTTAGCTGCACGCAGATAGGAAGACATGGCACTTTTGAAAAATTCTTCCTGTAATGCTTTTCATAAACAACGGAAAAACCTGAAAATAGCAATTTAGTTGTTTTGATTAATTGGAATGATCAAGTATTAAACATCCGTGATTGGTTGAAGTAGAAAGATAATTTGAAAGTGAAGTAGGATCATCAGTGGGGGTAATAATAAATTGTGATGAGCTCCATTTGATTATAACAGTGATCAACTTGTATTGTGGTGCCAAACCAAACGTATTTTGAAAAATTTGGGAATACTATTGATGGTACTCAAGCTGAAGAATGTCTCAAAAGTTGATGTAACTTCAGGAGATTCTGCACTGTTGGCAGTAATGCTTCAATAACAAATGTCGGTGTCTGTAATAATCCTAAAGAGGCTCTAAGGCAGGGCTCTGCAACCTGATGCTGAGCTGCAAGTGGCTCTTCGGGGCCTCCGCAGTGGCTCTTAATGGCTCTGGCCAAAAATGAAAAAGTCTGAGTGAGTAATGTCTTAAAATATCAAAGTAATGAGGGAAAAAATGTTGATTTTAGCTTTTTAGTCCCACTGGGGCAGGAAAAACTGAAGCAAAGAGAAAAAGTGACAGGTGTTTAGCATAAAAATTGGAGCTAATTTGTTTTGGTAGAGATTTATCTTTTGTTGGAGGACCATGTGATTTTGTGACCTCAAGCATATTTTATGTTGCTGGACCTAGGGCAAAAAGGACTCGTCATGTTGTAAAGGCTGCTGACACAGTCTTATGGGGAACTCCTAAGCAGCTAAATAATTGTTCTGCATCGTTTCATGCATGCATTTGAAGAAGATAACAAGAATTTACAAAGGGAGAGGCACTTGGTCTCCACAGGATATCAATTCCTGGAAACATATTGGGAAAGTAATCAGAAGTATGCAAAATTGTTTTTTTACTGAGGTTTTCCTTCTGTTTAATTAGATGACACAACATATTTAATTAAAAATTTAAAGTTTTGACCTAAAAACACTGCTTTCTTATGGGAACTATATAACTTCATATCTAAAATCCAGACAGTTTAGTTTAATTCAGCTTTATCTGAATATTTGGCATCTCAAAAGAACATTTCAAACACATTATGACACAATATTTGCTCTGCAAATCTTATATATTATTTTGCAGTGTAGCCTTTCTTGTCTGTTATTTTTACTCTAATCTGTCATCTTGTCAATTCATTCACTTTACTCCACTTTCTGCTATTGTGTTTTATTCATTTTCTCTCCTTCGCTCCATTTCCTCCTTGTTTGTCTCTCTGTTTTTTGTATTGCCTCCGTTCAGGGAAAAGTTCCTCACTGAGATTCAGAGTCCTCGTTACGCCCGTCTGAGAGACTGGCACCACGACAGGTCCGCTCGTGCCCTCAATATCAAAGTCTGAGCGACGCGCCAGGAGTCCCCCGGAGACGGAACCTGCTCACAGTAGCCACACCACAAAGACGGCGACGATTAATCTGTCAATTGGTGGTTTGCAAATTCACCTTTCACATACGCATGGGGTGAAAAAACAAATACGGAAGTTTGTGGAAACAGAAAAAAAAAAAAAAAGAAACCAAAAAAGAAACAAAGTTTAGATGATAAAGTCCAAAGTGGAGCCTTGCATTCTGAGCCTTAGTGGGAAAATCTATCTTTGAATTTCCGACTTGACGAGTTACTATTTCACTGCATTGCTGGGAGTAAACTAGTGCGAAGATGGGACTCCTATTATATGTCTGGGGCTTAGATACATCTCTTTCTTTGCATGTTTACAGTCATCTATAAGTTTTCATTACTCATCTCATCTTCTCATCAAGCTTCAAGAAAGAAAAGCAAAAAAAAATTGTGCTTTGTTTTTTTCCTCCTGCTGTTATCACTAATTAAAACATAAAAAAATCTAAAAAAAAAAACAAAAAACGATCTTCTGTTTCTCTGTCCTTTTTTCCCCCCTCTTGTCCTTATTGTTTGAACTCGGGATACATCACTTGATAGACACTTTTTTCTCTCTCAGTTTTTCCATGGCTGACAGAATTATGTAGAAGCGCCCCAGTTTTTATGTGCTCCTGATTTAATGGGTGGTATTCTTTGAGATCAGCATTCACAGCTTACTTTTATTTCCCGCAAGAGAAAATTGTTATGCATTCAGTCATAAAAGCAACGAATTGGCGCACACATCAAGTAATACATACTCGTTCGGGTCAAAGGTGAGCTGTGAGAAAATTCAGCTTCTTCTCCTCTGCTTTTCCTCAAAATAAACACTTATAGGCATTCAGAATGTAATAATAAACAAAGATCAACAGGACTATTTACATCAACGTTAACTCTGTGCTTTAGTGTTCTTGCAGCACCCGCATACAAACAACACCTCAATCCCTCCTTATTTAGCTCAGGTGTAAAGATATAATAGAACAGCTTATTCAGGGGGAGTAAAATGATACATTTTCACTAAAGCTATGTCGAAATCATCTGTAAATGTATTAAAATGCACATTTCCTGTGAACCAGTAAAGGTAAATGTGTGACAGTTTGGTGGTGTTGGGAATCCAAGACCCTAAATGTTTTATGAAGTTTTATCTGAAAGATGATAATTGTTGTTGGCGCCTGCTGGCTAACTAACCAGCTCTCTGAGGCCAGACAGAGCTGTGGAGGTAGGGTGTTAATTGTCATAGCTCCAAAGGAGTCCTTGTTAGTGAAGAAGCTGTATAAACAGGTAATTTCTCAGCTAAGCTTATTATATGTTGTAAACAGCTTTTACCTAGGTAAGGCCCTATTGTTTACCTCTGGTTAGCATCTGTAAATATGGTTGAGAAACGTGGTTGAACCAGCAAGCATTTAAGGTAAAACATACATGTTTTTCCAGAGCATCTCAGATTTAGGTCTGGACTTTAACTAGGTCTAACATATGCATACTGTATGCTTTGGGGTTAAGGTTCAAAACCAGGGTTATATATTTCTTTAATCTTTGTTTGTAATGAATAAATGTAAATGTGAAATATTTAAAAAGTTGAAGGCATTTGACCAAAAAACAGACACATCATAAACTTCAGTATTTAAAAAAAATGTTGGTCTTCTCAGATTAAGTGCCTTACAAAGGAGAAATTGTAGAAAAGCCAAACATTTTGGCTGATATTTCATGATCTTTTGCTTTTCCTCTCTGCCCTGTTTGTCTTTCCTACAAAGGAGGATTTTAGCTCCTTAAAAAAATCAAAAAGTAATCTTTTGCTGCCAGATGCTGAGCTGCCAACAAACTCCAGTAATTTATTTATTTTTTTTCATATCGATCTGGTCGGTGAATCCCAGAGGAGAGCAAGCTAGACAACGGAGGTGAATGTGATATCCCAGGTGTAAGAGGCAGAACGACGTGTGAAAGGAAACGTTGCACATTGGAGGGGAAAAGGATCTCCGATGCAGTAAAAAGGCACCTGCTTCACATCACACCTTTTGCTGACAGGAGCAGAATCGTAGGGGATTTCGAAGGCTGCGGAAATGTCAAGAAAACACAATCCAGGTCGCTCAAGGTGGGAGAAACCTGCCATCAAGGATGTTGAGCAATTTGCACCTCTGACCTTCACTTAGAGAAGCGCAACTAACAAAACCTCCTAAAGTTGTGTGAAACTGGCCTGTTGCCATGTAGGGCAGCCAGACAGGGGGAGAGTAAACCAAGGTCAGCGCGGTTTGACCAGGACGTGGCTTTGTGAGTTGTTAGGTTGAGTCCCAGAAGGCGCAGTCTATCAGTGTGCGGAGTAAAGGCCGGCTGACCCAGGGTGTGCGTGCCAAACACTCTGTAAGAGGCACTGCCCTTCATTTAACCTGGCCACCAGAGATCCCTCTCATTCTGCCTTCCTTTTGCTTTGTTCGCCTGTATTTTTCTCAGCCAGAAGGTCTTACCTTCCTGAACCTCTCCACTGTCAGCCATCTTTTTTTCTCCAGACATCTGAGATTCAACTTCCTTTATTATTAAAAACACACCGTTTGGAGAAGGGTTTTCCTTCCAACCAGAGCATTATGTCTTCTCTCTTTCCGCCCATAAAACTAGTAAGAAATCTTGCAGCTTCTCCCACCTCCAGAAGTTGCACAATCTTCTTTGTCTGAAGTTTGTGTTTTTTTTGTTTTTTTTTTTAGTATTCATAAGCAGAACAATCAATACATTGATATGCTACAGGATGAGTTTGATGGAGGGTAATTGAGTTTTCAGCTTTCTCTTATCTAACAAGACAATTTCATGATGTTTCATTAGTGGATGGCGCAGTTGATGATGTAAACATGAGTGATGCCTAAGGCAGGGTGACATTTTTCCCCCTTCTCCTTTCTCACAATTAAACCTCTCCAGAGCTCAGTGTGTTGGCTCAGAAGTTATTTTTTTTCTTCCAGTCATGGTCTGAAGATTGTCGGAAATATAGTTGCGTTTGCTGCGGGTAACAGAACTTTGAAATGAGGGAAGCTCTTTATTTCAACGCTCCTTCACATGCAGGCTTGAAACAAGCTCCTCTGGATCCTGATCTGCCAATGATATGTTTCAGCGCTTCTGCCTGTGAACGATGTCAGACACTCAGCTGATTTTTACCGGGCTGCTTATTACCCTCATTTGAGTAGAAGCTTTTGAATATCTCCTATTAACTCGAGTCGGAAGTGTTTACTGAATGTACATCTGCTGGGCAGCCTTGGTTTTTGAAGCATATTAAATGATGCAATTCTGTCTCTCAAAAGCTTTGGATAATCATGGAAACTGTTCTGCAGATGTAAGCCTCTCACTTGATTTCATCACTACTGGAGAACCCTCTAATGCGGTGTATTTTCTTCAACTTTAAACTTCATGTACAGATTCATCTTAATGAACTGGAATATTATCAAAACGTTAATCTCAGTATTTCAGTTCAAAAAGCAAGACACATAATTTGCTGTATTTTAAGCATTTAAATTACATTATTATGACTTGATGAGATTTTTCTTTGAAAAATAAGATTGCACAAGACAATTTTATCGAATAATTTAATATCAATAGATAAATCTTGCTTTTGTGCACAGTCATGGGTAAGACAGCTGACCTTTTCTCACATGAAGGGTAAATCACTTAAAGTCATTGTTAAAGCAGCTGGTTGTTCCAACATATAAAAGAAAGGTTGGGTGGAAGGACAAAGTATAGAAAAAGATGTGCAAGCAAAAGTGATAACAGCTTTGAGAGGATTGTGAAGTCAAGCACAGTCAGTGTTACTGATCTAGACGATGTGTTTAGTAGGAGCAAGAGTAAAAATGGTTCTTTGGATTGAAATGTTTAATTCCTGTCACCTTATTTGGAAGAGTTGTCAAGAGAAACACCAGACTCAGACCAGTTGATTTAAAAGGTCAAAGGTAAAAGGGGCCTGTCTTAGGTTGGCAGAGTCAGAACCTGATTCCCTACATGGTTTGCTACATTGATGCAGTAGTTTGTGCAAAAACAACTTCAGCCAAGTATTGAGATTATATACCGTATATATACCTGGACATATTTATATTCCTGTGCATAACCTAGCTGATATTTTCCTATTAAAAATATATATTTTTTAATCATCATGTTTAATATTCTAATTTCTTGAGAAACTGGATGTCAGCTTTTTACCAGCTGTAAGCCACTCAGTCACTCCGTTTGTCATGAATCTATGCAAGATTTTCCACTTTTTGAATTCTTAAATCAATTGTTCAGTGATGCTTTGATGTAAACCAGTGATTTCCAGTTCTCCTTATGGAGACTGGTGCTCCAACTCCACCATGCAGCCAATACAGATGGACATGAATGCTGATATTCTGACATGACATTCAATCAGAAGGTGTCTTGGTTACTGAGCTAGTGTGTTGTATTTTTTCATAATTAGTCATTTTCTCTCCGCAGCCTCGAGCCAACTCCTTCCTCTGCCAAGACCAAAGTCGCAGATAAACCAGATGGTGAGTTTCTGCTCCCACTGATGCATAAAACGAACCCCAGCAGCATCTGGGGGAGGTTACGCTAATAGATTATTATTCTTAAGTGTTAATAGGCGCTCATGAGCTGACTGCCACTTGAAAAGAGAGTGCTTTATAAAAGCTAAAAGTAGGTTTGGGCGATATGGACTTTAAAGTTTTGTCACAATTTTCTGTGGCAATATTGCTATAACGATAAAAGTGACAATAAGAACTACTTATTAGTCTTTTTTTTTCACAACAATTGTAGCCCCACAAATACTGCTTTTGAAAAACATTCCCATTTGCTTCTTGAAGACACCAGTCACATAAAGAAGTGTGATTTTTATCATTAAACTGCTCACAGTAGCATTTAATCACATTTTCAAATTTTAAAAATCATTGATACTCTCATTGATCAAACAGTGGAGGAAATGGTAAAAGTAACAATCCCGGCAATACAGACAGGTTTTTCTTTTTAAACATCATTAAGTAGAATTGACCATAATGATAAATCAAATCTTATGACGAGAAGTTTATCACGATAAATGATAAGCGATAAATGCCCAATAATACAGCTAAAATCGCCCGTATATCCAACTCTAGGTTCAAAAACGGCAGCGGCAGCAGGAACTTCTGGTCCCTCCTGCAGACCGCCGTGGGTCACAGACGCGAACTTTGCTGATCGCTATCGGCCGGACAAAACCAGTACCGTGGTGACCCAGCACCAGCAACCAGTCCAGCCGACACCCATGCAGAACCGCAGCTCCATCCTGCAGGCAGCGCAGCAGGCGCCCGAAGACAGCAGGAGGACCCCGGTGTGTGGCGCCTGCAACAAAATCATCAGGTAACTCCGTCCCACAGCATCTGTGCCGTGGAATAATGTCGCTGTTTGCTCCTTCCAGAGTCCTGTTTGAGATGATGAATAATTTAAGGTGGTTAATATGCACAACGGCAGGCTGCGTGTCTGCTGCAAATTAAGGCCGTCAGCATAATTCACAGCGTCTGGAGACATCTTTTATCACAGAGGACAAGGATTATCCTGTCATCTCTGTGAGAGACCTTAGTTCTTATTCTGCAAGCAAACAGAGGAGCTGTTCTTTAACATGCAAAGACACAGAGCGCTTAGGAGAGCTGAAAACAGGCCTAGTTTTTGTTTACAGAGATCACTGGGCTTCTGCTGGCTGCTATTGTTAGTGCATCTCCGTTTTGCAGTGGATTCTAGAGTGAACTTTGATGTGATGTGAATGTTTTCCAGGGGTCGGTACCTGGTGGCATTGGGGCGTTCCTGGCACCCAGAGGAGTTTACATGCTCCCAGTGTAAGGCGGTCCTGGAGGAGGGCGGCTTCTTTGAGGAAAGGGGCTCCGTCTACTGCACAAAGTGCCACGATAACCGCTACGCGCCCAACTGTGCCAAGTGCAAGAAGATAATAACAGGGGTAAAGCCAGAGAAATCCGCTCGAAATCTGTTAATACACAGGAGATGTATCGAATGTGAAAAATGATATAGTTGTTGCTCTGCGAGGAGATTGTGTTCCTCACACCTGGCCTGATGCAAATCTTTCATCCGCTTACAGGAAATCATGCACGCCCTGAAGATGACCTACCACGTTCAGTGTTTCAAGTGTGCAGCCTGTAAGAATCCCATCAGGAACCAGGCCTTCTACATGGAGGAGGGCGAGCCTTACTGTGAGAGAGGTGAGACACCGGACAGCACACAATGCACTCCCCGGGTTCAGTGTCCAGCTGTGGCAACAACAGCAGTCCATCTGACACACAGACAAACATCTTCACACTCACAAGCTGGGCTTCTATTGCAAATGTGTGCAAAGCTTTGTCAATATTCTGCTAATGTCGAAAAAGCACAATTTCGCAATTAAATAAGAAAAGCAATTAAAATCACGTGAATAAGTTTTTCATGCAATAAATTGTTAAAATAAAATGCCACGCCATCATCCTCCTATGACATCATCCTCCTAACCGAGTGTTATTTCCACCAGTAATAACACTCGGTTATTCAGCACACTGATTTTGAGACAGCGGGAAAAAAATCTCATCTTAGCGCAGAAACTTTTTAGCGAAAATTTTTTTAGTTTTTTTCAATATCGGTGTTTCCAATTTTGCAGATTTATTTTCTTAATTCCAATTTGTGCGATTATATGGTCAATAGAAGCACAGCTACATCTGCTGCTTTCACGCCTCGGTAAAGTGATCCCCATGATGCATGTCCTCTCTTAATATGCAATGTAACCATCTCCACAAAATAGGGTGAGAAAATAAAATGTTAATGCTTCTATCATGGATATAAAAAATGTGAAATCCTTTTAGGAATGTTGCAACGGGTATGCTTGGTTAATGGTATGTTTAAATATGTTTGTACTGAAGTGTTGGGGTTATTTAGCGGGTCTCCATTTATCAAAGTTGTGTTTTTTTTTTTTTTTTCCCTTTTACAAAAAATGATCCTTTATGGCTTAAAATGGCTGAGATGTTGAATGACTCTCCAGCGTTACCTCATTTAACGTGTGGGTATGCAAATCAGCGCAGTCTGGCTGCAGCTGCTCTGCCTCAGCTCTGCTCCATCACTGCTGAAGGGCTCAGAGGAAAGTTTACTTTCCTTTTGGCTCCATTTATGTAGGACACGGAAGTCTTCTGCTCTGATGTGACGTCCAGTTGCTTTCTGCAGCCACAAGTTGCTCCTTTAATGTTGCTTCCAACAGCCAGCTGAAGGTATATCACACACAAAACTCTAGTTTATGTTATGATTTGTTTATCTTCTCTGGCAAAAGGCTTCACGTTTTTTTGATTGGCATCTAAAACTTCTGTTAGGACGCGCTAAATGGGCTCTTGACTTTTAGCCAGAGTTGCAATGAAATGGTTTACATAAAAGCCTATTTGTGTGTTAAAATGGGCCAGTCAAAGTTCAGATTGAAATCCTTTTGAGGATCTACAGCAGGATTTGATTAGTGATGATCGTCATCCGGTGTGACTAAGCTTCAAGTGTTTTTTTGTTTTTTTCTTCTCAGTAGGATGAACAAACATACGTGGGATACAAATGTTTTCTCATCTTTCTAACATGACAAAATGTGCAATAGTTCAAAGGGTATAAATACTTTTTCAAAGCACTGCATGTGTGTTTTGGTGGATCTGTTGGGGGTGGAAGGATAAGCTGAACAGACAGTGACATTCAAAAAGGAAAAAAAATTGTAACAGGACGCTTATTTTCAAATCAAAGATAAAGTCAGACTAAATTTAACAGCGACATAATACAAAGCTTTGGCAAAAAAAAAAAAAAAAAAAGTGCTGAAAATCTGCATGCACAGATTGATTAGTTCCACTGCCAACTGAGAAACATCTCAACCCGTGTAACTTCACGCCCGGATCCGGTCCTACATATGTATTATAAATGCTTACTGGTGAGAAATCCACGGGTGAAGTGAGGAGGGCTGACACGCCATCACACAGCGTTGACTTTGTGATGGATGTTTGATCTTTTCCCTTCAGACGGAGGAAGCAGTTCAGGCCACAGAACAGAAGAAACGCAGCCACTGGGTGGAACAAAGGACTTTCTCACTGTTTGTTTTTCTTAAAAACGGCCTCCTTTGTAACAGAAACTCACCGCAGCGCATCCTTTCTCTTCCTTTCTCCAATTTCTTCTCAAAGATGTTTTTTTCCCTCCCCTTATCAGGCCATTTGTCAGAGAGTTTTGTAAAACGCTCCAAGCTTTTGTGTCATGAATTAGGTGGCGCACAGCAGTCAATCATAAAGTGTGATGTTTTTATCTGCTGTAATCTATTTAGCTCCAGTTTACCATGCATTTCTCTGTTGGCTTTTATGAATGGTGTGTACGCTTCCATTATGCCATAAATGATTTAGCGGGCGGCGGGCTCCTTGCTCACCGCTGACGCTCCTGACGTTGCATGACTGCTTTATCAGAGCAGAAGCCAGAAAGCCAAGTGCTCATATTCTGAATAACGCCTTTAGTTCTGATAGACATTCTGCTGCCTCAGCATCTTGCAGGGATTGAGCAGCTCTCAGCCACTCATTCCTGAGAAGCAGCATTATAACCCGACACTTCCCCCAGAGTCCTTGTGATGAAAGAGACCGGCAAAGACCGGTCAAGTATCCAGAGTAATACTTCCACCTCCCTCCCTCCCCCCATCCTAATCCTTCTTTAAACTGTGCAAAAAAACCCGACCGCTGCACAAAATGCCACAAAACGTCCACGTCGTCCAGCAGCCAATGAGGAGAGGAGCTGGCGCCTGGCATCAGAGCGTTGTTCCCGCCGCCGTTCAATTCCTTTAAGTGGCTGTGTGATGGGAGATATCATCGTAAACAGCCGAGACCTCCGGTTTTATTAAACATAAAGGCTTTTACAATCTATGTTTCTGAACTCCCCCTTAAGGTGAAGTGATGTAAGAGAGGAGGTCATGGAGATGTCCTGATCTGATCTCATAGATGAGAACAGTTCATTTTTTTTCTCTCTCATTCTTTCATGTTTTCTTTTCTCTCTCTCTCTCCAGACTACGAAAAGATGTTCGGTACCAAATGCCATGGCTGTGACTTCAAGATTGATGCCGGCGATCGCTTTCTGGAGGCCTTGGGCTACAGCTGGCATGACACGTGCTTCGTCTGTGCTGTAAGTCATTTTGATTGATTCGGGTTCTCTCTTCGGCCCACTTCTCCCGTCTGTCCCCGTCCAACCGCACCTGAACAATCTGCCTCTTCCCTCGGTTTCTGTCCTTTAACTCGTCACCTGCTGTCTGTCTCGCGATCTCCGTCTCCCGCTCATTTCTGTGAGGAAAACTCCTGAGTCGAGTAAATAATATCTACAATCTCTGCCCTGTTGAAAACTGCATTGGTGAAGTCTGTCTCCCTTGCCCTGGTTTCTCAATCCGTCTCTCTGTCTGTCTTCTTTCATCTGTAAAGCTCTGCCAAATCAACCTGGAGGGGAAGACGTTCTACTCGAAAAAGGATAAGCCCCTGTGCAAAGGCCACGCTTTTGCTCCGGTGTAAGAGAGCCGGCTACACCTTCAGAGGAACCAACGCTTCTCCCACCACCTCCTCTTGATCCCACCCCGCCCTCCGACAAACTCCACATCCCGTCTTTGCCAGCCACACACACGGAGTTGAGCGCAAGCTTCTTTTCTATCCCGCAGACTTTGTTTTTATATGCCGAGCTCAACGCTAGCTTCCCATACAGTCCACCTCACTGCCCGCAAAGACAAAAGCTGCACTGCAAAACTGGAAGTAAGCAAGGAATTATTTCAACTCTGTGGCCACTTGATTTTTATCTAAAAATGAAAAACGTCACTCTTGTTTTTTATCGAGATTCATTGCAATCATCCTCAATCTTTCTGAAGTGACATCGGTGGTCTAAAGGAGTCAGTGAGCCAGTAGTAATCACACACCTGCAGTGCCCTTTAATGTGATGGGAAGCAGTCAGGCAGCAAAGGGGAGAGGGGGGGGCGCTACTTTCCACCTGATTGGACCGAACCACCAGCCCCTCCTCCTCTTCCTCCTCAAGAAGCAAGGAGTGGTGCAGGTTCCACCTCAGTGCTGACAAGTCGGAGCCCATAGATGAGAATGTTTGAGGGTGAAATCCTTAATTGGTCCCATTTTAAAATATCACAGATGTGTTTAATAGAAATCCTCCATGATGTAAAGAAATTCCCCTTTTCACATTTCCAAGTCAAAAAGGGAATCAAACTCTAATTTTTCATCGTGACGTAATATGATACCTCATTGCTGTATTTAAACTGCTTCAGGTCTGGGCTGTATGTGTTTATAGCTTACATTTTCAAATAAAACTATTTACTTAACCCACAGAAAAGACTGAGGTGCTTCTTTTTGTTGTGTTTTTATTAAAATGTAAAACTTTTTTAGTAGGTTTTGTTTAGACATTTGTTTCTTTGTCGCATGGCCTTGATGCATAATTATCGCTAAGTCTCTAACAGTGGGTTGCTTCAGTGTTTAATATTTATTCAGCATAAAATATTTTCCAAATAATTTGCAACCCTAGCTTTTGTCTTCGAAGGGCTTTGGGCTTATTTTTTAACCAAATCATCTCTGCCTGCTTCCATTTCATACAAACTATTTTGAATACATTTATTGTTCTCTTGTGAGTCAGTTTATTTCTCTGTTTGGCATTTTGATGAATATTGAAGATAATAATACTGCATTACATTCTAAAAATGTTGCACCATATTAACCTTGACTATAGATCTGATCCCTATTTGGATCAGAACTACTGAGATTATGAATGTGAGCAACCTCCTGCTGGATTATTAACCACGTTGTCTGCGGATTATCGGAGCAGTTTTTAAATCTTATTTGTCAAAATGGGTGGCAAGTGTGTATGGGAGATGTGATTTGACCTATGGTTGATATCAATTGTTACCTGGTGGCTTTTATTGTGCAAAAATAATCATAGAATGGAAAAGTACAAAATGTGGAAGGCAGAAAATGCTGAGGGCCCTTTGAAGTTGGTTACTTAAACCGAGATTTTCTAAACGATGAATAGCTGAAACATCCAAAATAACAAATAGAATCACTAAGTCATAGAACAGCAGTGTCTCTGCAATGTGAACCCAGTTTAAACTCTGGACCGCTGTGGTGGAGACAGTCTGTGCTGAAGTGGAAATTTTGTGCTGACCTTGCACATTTGTTGCGCAAGTGTTCTTTACTCGAGAGTAAAAAAAATGTTCCCTCCAAAATATAACACCGTTTATGTTGGCGGTTTGTTGAAAAGTACAAGATGTCATCATTTGCTTCTCAATTACAGACGCATCCTTTATTGTGACTGGCTGCCTTCTTGTGTGACGCCAGAATGAAGTCTAACAGTCGTCTATGTGAGCTTTGCATCGTTTGCTTTGCTCTGACTTCTCAGTTTTACTGCTTCTGCACTAAGCTATTGTTTCAGATATGATAGCAAAGTTAAGAAGTTAAACCATCAGATCAACACAGTGCAGAGGTGGTTTTTTTATTAGCTGAACCTTTCAGCTTAAATGTTACTAATTTCAACCCATCATTAAATAATAATAATAAAAAAAAGTGGCATGGATGTTTTGGGATTTAGGCAAATTATCTAATGAAGAATGAATGAATTATCCTTTAAAAAATATTGGATGAATATGTTGACTGTCTATGAATAACATAACATTTTTTGCACGTAGAAACTGCTGCTGTTTTTGCAGAAATTGCAGATGTGGGTGAACATGGATTTGTTGTGTCCTACTGTTTCTGTTTTAACTGGGACTGAATATTTTTTTTCTGGAATTGGATCACACAGAGAAATTAAGCAAAATATAACATAATGAAAGACTTAATAGTTGTTTTAAGAGGACCTGAATACATTGTCTTCTTTTATTATCCATTTTAATGTAAATAATCCAGTCCTTAATGTAACAATATATAATTTATTTACAACAATTTCCGATTGAATTACTATACATAGGTTTTTGAAATGTCATAGATAGATATATATACATAAGGCCAAGTAAATACTTGAAAGCACTTAGAAACGAATTTCCAAAATTCTACCCACAAATCCATAACATTGTCCAAAAGTACAGAACATCTCCCTTAGCAGAAGTTTTTCCACTGCCACAAAAGTTTTGACAACAGTTTACATTGACGATAAGGAACACAAAAGGTTTTTTTTTTTTTTTTAAAAAAAAGAAAAACTCCAAACAAAGAAAACAATAGAAGGATTATACAATTGCATAAGCGCTGTGGCATGTAATAAATACAGCATTTTTGACTTGCAGAAAGGCAAGGGACATTGAACCAAGGAACTAAATAGAAAACCATTCACAAGTACAGAAGTCTATTGTTCTTAGTTCAAAAAAGAAAACAGTTCAGTCAGTGACAGGGAGGTCTGCACACACACACACACACACGCACCCCTACATACACAACACACACATACTTAAATATGCGCACGTCCTCCACACCGAATAGTAATGAGTGACAAAGAATACAGTGCTGAGATGTATCACAGGGTGAACTGACAGCATAAACCCTCGAACAAAGCATTTGTGTTACAGACACGAGTCTTCCACAGAACTATCAGTCTGAGATTTTATCATGAAGTAGCCGGTGTTCGTCACACAGTAACTGCAGATGTGCTGCGTGACTCAGATGTGGAAGATAGATGCTGTGCAACATTACTGAAAATGTGCTTAGGCAACACATCCAAGACAATGACAAGGGTGCTAAAACTTCCCGAGCTACAGTCTGACTGTACAGCTGCCGTGGCTCACCCCCCGAACATGCTGCGTCAACAGTGTCCGAGGACTGATGTCCTCCGGCGATGAGCCTCTCTCTGACTCACCGAGCGTTGGCGACTGCTTCCACCTTTGCGTTTAAATGCTTTCCAAGTTGTGGAAATAAATGACCCAGGATGAGAGCGAACAGAAACTTCCTGCGAAAACGGCCTCTAAACCCTTAACACTGCAAATCACTGCTAGATCGCCAAAGAACAGGATATAGGCAAACACGTCACGGTTTAGACTTGACAAATGTTGCGCCAGTTAAGTGTTGCGTTCTTCTTTTTTTCTCTTTTTTTTGGCTTCATATTAAAATATAATTTACATTTGTTTACAAAGTGATCAAATTATGCATCGACTTTCAGAAGGAAAATAAAAAACCTTAATGATGGTAACTGACTGATTCTGCAAGTACAAACGGTGTCAAAACGGTTCTGATGGATACAATATGAGGATGTGGTGGACTCAAATGATATTCCTAAAACTTTGGTTACCAACTCTGCTGATATACAGTATGCAAAGTGACAGCACATGGCTGGTATAGAAAAACTATTTACATATTACAATGTGGCGATGATTGGGCGTAATCATCTTTTTTTTTTTTCTTTGAAGGAATAATCCAAGGGTTTTTAAAAAGGTAACATTGGATTTTTATGGCATCTTCATATAAAAAGGGGTTGAAAGTGTTTATAAAGGGGTGGAAAGATCTGAGTTGCCATGGGAAACATAAGTTTTAAACCCAGTGAAAGGAAAACAGGTGCTTTTCCACCATTGAAAAGAAAAACGTAAAAGGTACATTCCAGATATCTGACAATCGTAAAGGAATCCATTGAAGTTTAAAGGTCGAGACATGGATGGTGGGATGGAGAAAGGGCCTTTCCTTCCAGCTTTAAACAGACAGCTTCACATGCAACCCTGAGGCAGACAGAACTATGGCTAGTTTGGGATTGCTCACACCGTCTGTGAAGTGCACTGCTGAACCTGTGGGGTTTTCATCAAGCTCTGTTTATGTTGCCTGACTTGACACATCCATTACTAAGAAATTACTGTGGAAATTAATGCTGAATAAATAAAAAAAAAAAAAAAAAAAGAGAGAGAGAAAACACACACTTGCCAGCGTTGCTTTGGACAAACAAAAAGACTGTGTGAATGAGCCGTTTTCGACTGAGAGACGGCTCGTCTCTGATGTGGAAATGCTGTTTGCCACGCGGCAAATATTGAATTCCCACTAAAACTGCTTTATAAATAACATAAACAAAGCTGCACAATTATCCTTTCAACGTGACTAATCTTGTGACAATTTTGAAGAATTTGTTTTCAGATTTTCTGTGGCAAAGTGTGCTACATTATTCATGTAGTTTAATAACCCCTTTTTTGGCCATGTTCGCGTGCTGGAGAATGAACGTAATCAAGGAGGTGAAAAATGTCACTTTTGACGACATTCGCTGTTCGCATGAATGCAGCGAGAACGCCTTTTAGCGCTATGGCTCCTTCATTAGCTGAAATCTAAAACGCACAAAAACAAACAAACGAAAACAAAAAAAACTTCACATAATGAATGATCAGAGTAATATACTGCACAAGATGAAAGAAAATCAAAGGATTTCATTCTCAGAGTGGAGATGCACTATAACCGACTCCTCTCCTCAAGAAGAAAGGTTCCAACCACACACACGTATTGATTTCGAAGCAGAAAAAGCTGCAAAGCGTCTCGCTGAATCAAGATGTCAAGATGTTACATTCACAGTAGTGATACCGGCTGGACTAACCAAAAAAAAAGAAAAGAAAAAAAAGCACAGACCGTGATGAGACGGGACTTCTGGGGCATACAATCTGCTTTTAAACCTGCAATGTGCAGGCGGTGCTACGCGCCATCGTGGTCGTTTACACGCAGGACAATGTGTCTGAGATAATGTCATGGTCACCTGCCAATTGCATATTTCACCTGAACTGACTGACGGCCTCCTTCTTATTCCGGGTGTAAAGCAGGTTTTTCAAACCAAGTTCATAAAAGATTGAGAGGAATTTGCAACATCAGCTGTAAGTTAGAACCTTGCATTTGCATATCGCTCCTTCTTAGCTCGCTGAACAAAAAGTGAAAGTGATATTATGTTTAAAATATCGTAAAACTTTCTGACGGAAACGCACGACTCAGCCTTCATCTAAATCCGTCGTTTAGAGATGTTCCTTACTGTTTGGGGTGTGAGTAAAAGGACACGATCCTAGATAAACTTTTCACTATCTCCTAAAAATAAAGAAGAAACACATTGGGACAGCGCTGCTCTTTGTTTCCTGCTGCTCTTAGTGTTATGTCTGCATGTTGCTGTGTTCTGCACAAGTCTTTCTCCCTCTTCTTCCCTCTCTTCTCTCTCCGTTTCTGGGTTAGCATTCGCCATCAGAGACTAGGAAAATCATGGCCTCCTGTTTGCCGATGTCAGCCATGACCGTAGCCAGCTGGTTGATGTTGCCGCTGTGGAAGTGCTGCGCCTCCCACAGGTCCAGGATCACAGAGGTCGGGCTCGCTTTGGATGCAAAGAAACTCATGTGTCTGCGGAGCAAAAGAGACGAGAGGCAGAAGATAATGAGAGATCAGAAAAGGCAGCTTTGCATTTTCTCTCCTTTAGAGAAGTCGTAGAGAGAGAGAAAGAAAAACCTCTTCAGCTGATATTTTGTGGCGCTGCTGCGGTTTTTGTAGCTCTGTCAATGTCAGCTTTTGTTCTGCATCACAGCACTACATCCCAACCAGTTCTGCCTCTTGATGCTGAAACCAAATCCAAAATAGCAAATGTGGACCATTGTGTTGGCCTTCAATGCTGTAACTGAAACGGTTCTATACTACATGTAAATGTTCTATACTACATTTACAAGGAAAAAATAAATCACTAGGGTAGATGAGAACTTTTGGGTGGAGTTTTGGAGAGGGAGTGCTAAAGATGGATGTGGAATTTTACGTGAATAAATATCCTCAGTTCATATTTCGTTATCTTTATCTGTCAGTTTTAAACCATTAACACATGGCTACAGATGAAGTAGTAAATTCTAAAAACAAAAACAAAAAAACAGGCACAGTCAGAGGAACCCATGGTAGAAGTAACCAGGACAAATGAAAATTCTTGATGTAATAGTCCAAACTTGCCTTGAGATCGACCAATAAACATTTCAGGTTGACTTAGTTTGAAGCAAATAATGAACACTTGAACCAGCTTTTCATGTGATACTGTATGATTTCATTAGGGTGTTTCTGCTCCACAGGCGCCACAGAGTACCTTGTTAGAGTGCATGGCATCGTGAAATCTCTGAAATTAAAACCTTGAAGTATTATGTCAAATTGACTTTTTCCTAGCTTTAGATAATGTGTCAGCCATTCACTCATAAATCACCACTTCTCTTTGGAGCTTGAGTCCCTTTGCTGAGTTTCCACCCCTCCCCACACAGCTCCATCAGACTAGTGGCAGCAGCAGTTGGCAAACACCTGGTGGAACTGCACACCTGCTGAGCTAATCGCACAAACTACATCTCAACCCAACGCTAGTAAACCCAACACGGTAGTAAACAGCATAATGGAAAGGCATTGTCGGAAAGAGAAGAAGCTTCTTAAAGACACACAAGCCAATTGTGAAGTCAGATTTCTTTAGGGTAATATTTTGTCACCTTCCCAAAATAATGGTTTAAGTCATTAAGAGCTCTTAGGCCATTATTTTAGTAAGATGGCGAGTCTGTGAGGAGTCACATTAGGATAAAACTGGAGGACGAGGGTTCTGCAGAGTTTTAACAGCAAGAGTATCAACAATGGTGTCACCCAAGTTAGGATTTTTCTTCTTGACTGAGTAAATGTACACACATTAGAAATTGTTTTCTCCCTTACATTTTGGGTTTTATGTTGTTACTCTTCCATGAAAAAAGAACTAGTTTTAAGACTTTTTTTAAAACAACTTCAACAATAGTGAATTTGTCCACGTGTGTTAACTGCGTAGCCGCCATCACTTTTTATTTGATGCTACAATTGGCCCCAAATCTCATACGGCAAATCCTATATGAACTTTTGACAGTTAAGTCGGATGTGACCTTTTGCATCGTAGGCGCTGCACCTTCCTCGATCAAACCCAATCAATGACAACAAAGCGGTGGCCCCGGCCGGCTGCAGTTTTGATGTCGTGCGGGACCTGATCCCCGTAGTACCTGAAGATGCTTGTTTGATTTAAAAGCCTTTTTCTGTTCTCCAAATGTCCAGGGTCTCCAGGTATGACATTAAAAGAGCAGCACAAACTCTGGAGTGTTTTTTTTGTAAGGGAAGAGACAGACAATGAGATGTGTTTTAGAAAAGCCAGAGAGTCTGTTGTTTCCTCGCGTCTGCTGTCTGCCTGCTGGAGCATTTCGTTGACGGCTACCAACATGCGACTGCTCTGGCTGTACACGCAGTGCCGACAACACTGTGTCATTTCGAGCCAGCTGGATTTTATAGCGCAAGCGACTTCCTGAAAACAACAAAGACAAGTGTTGGTCAAAAAATATCTGGAGATGAGCTTCTGTGTTATTAACCAGATTTAAAAAGAAAAAAAAAAAAAAAAGAAACAGCCTGGCGTCCAACGCGTCAGCCGTGGTTATTCACCTCGCTGTGTGAAACCCCGGCTTATCTTGTGCAGCTCAGACACAGACGTTAGCTCAGTCTTGGGAGAGAAAGATCAAATAAAAGGTTCTTGGCATTTTAAGTTTTATTGATCGGTCCTGTTCCGCTTGGTCTGAACGCTTTACGCAGTCAGAGACAAACACAGAAATACAGCATGACAGAATGCCAAGCAGCTGCTGCCTTTTCAGGAAAACATGTTGTTAAGGACAGATCAAACAACAAAGAAGTTGTTCCTTCCTCAGACCTAAATGAGAATTGATTATGTTGAGCTGAACGTCGCTAATTAAACCTGCAGCGCATCAATTCCAGGCTGGAATTAATTGGGGTAAATAAAGTTGATTGGACAAATTAGGTGCTCCTATTTGATTTCATTACGAGGTAGAAATTAAATTGGCGGATAGGGGATCAATGTCTGGCCTCACTCTGTTACAGATGCTTGGGTGATAAAGTACAGTAACTGGGAGAACAAATTGGACTGAGGTCGGCACAGATCCAAAACTATTCCATCTCTCTTTTTTTTCTTTTCGGTCGCTGATGGGCAGCTAGCTTGCAGCCTTTCCAATTACAGCTGTTAAGCAGGATGTCGCAGCCAGAAGTTTAGCGGCAGACTTTAAGCTGCTTACCTGTTTCTGAGGGAAAAGGGAAGACAGGGGTCATGTTTTCTTGGAGGAATGATAGCTGTATCCATCAAGTCCGCATTAATCCCATAATGTTAGCTGAGTCGAAAGAGGATTAGTTTGCCAAGGCATTACCTTGTTTACCTGAACTTTAGAGCGAACATGGATGCACTTCACGTTCATTGATGGTGAGGAGTTTTGCAAATATAGAGAAAAAACATGAAACTCCACTTCTGTTTTTTAAATGCAGTGCTGGGGTTTTCCTATCTTCTGACCTTTTCAAAATTGTGCCACATAAAATATAAAAATACTTTTCTGGATTTTATGTACAACTGAGTGCATAGTTGTGACCTAAAATGAAAAAGGAAAGTTGGTTTCACTTTTTTTTTTTTTTTTTTTACAAATATGAATTTTAAAAGCATGCAGTCATTTGATTCTGCAGCCTTTCTGAGTTATAAATTGAGAAATACCTTGGATTTTCAAATTCTGGCATAAATACTCATGAAGAAAAGCATCCCCAAACCATGAAGCAGCCCCAGCCATGTTTCATTATGAGGACAGTTTAAAATTGACTGCTTTATACACTGATGTCTAGCATTTCCACAGAAGAAGTCTGCATATCTGAGGATGTGCTTTACGTATAGTCTAAGATTACTGTTTGCCTGTTCACTGATGCTCAGATCGGTGATCAGATCACGTTTTAGATTATTCCAAAGTTTGCATTTACCTTTCAAGTTTAAGTCTTTGTGCTAGCATTCTCCAGTCTGCTCCGTTGGGACAGGGCGCATCCAGGCTGCCACAGATCTTCTGTCTGATGAGATACGGGATCTGAAAGGCGCTGGGCCCGGCCAGAGCCGTCGCATTACTGTCCATTAACAGGAACTCAGAGTCCAGACCTCGCGTGTCCTGGTAAGAGCGGCCAAAAGACACAAGATACACACCTTTCTATGCTCAGCACCGAAAACAACCTGCGTGTGAGTAATCGAAACGCTAGATCGCAGCGATTGCGTGCTCTGACTGTTACCTTGGCAATGTTAAAGTCGAGGGCAAAGCTCTGGCCCTCCCCCTCCACCTGCCACACGCACAGCTGGCAGGTGAGCTCGCAGGTGCTGAGGCTGAGCCGCTCCAGAGTGAACGTGCAGTGCAGGTACCGCTGGGAACCGTTCCAGATGTGGTAGAACGGGATCTCCTGCGGAACAAACATCGCAGCGGCACAGTCAGGGCTGCGTGTCTGAAACAGGGCCGCCCACCTGTAATACACTGAGATTATCATTAATTACGCTGACATAAACTGCAGTCATTAGGTAAAAATGGCTACATGAGTGAAAGGGAATAAATTTGCAGTTGCTGACAAATAGGATCTTGAGCAGCAGTTAAAAGATGACTGGCTGAGGATTACAGAACGTGTCAAACGTGGAGCTTAAATGCTATATCTGGTTCACGGTTTCCTCTTTATGCGTCTTTATGCGTTTTTCTTTTCCTGCAACTACAGAGCTGTAAATGATGCTAAACATGAAATATGCCAAGGGGCACAGATACGTACACATGCATGCATAACAGCTTGGAGTGTATCTGCTCTGATAGAGCTATGGTACAGTGTTTCACTGAATTTACCAAGACTGACAATTTCAACATTTTTATTTCTGTTGCTCCATATTCATGCCTCATTTACATAACCCAGGAGAAGCAGGGTAGTAATGCTGGAAAAAAGAAAGCTTAAAAAACAAAAACCTCTTCCCACTTTCCTCCGAGTTCAACTGCTAACAAGACCTCACTTGGAGAGTCAAGAGGGCCTGCAGTGCGCGGCGCTGACCAAATGGTGGCACTGTTACCCAGTCGGACCATCGGAGGGCGGTGGGTGAAGCACGCAAACGTCTTCAAGCGGCTCCAGGGAGAGCAAAGGTCTTTCTGACTGTGCTGCTGAGCGGGGAACAACACTTCCAAATGAACAGGCGCAGTCCAGAGAAATAAGCCTCTGCTCTGGGTGCATTGTTGCAGCCCCTGCTTGCTTGGCACAGCCTGCGCGCTCTTTGGGGACTCGGTGCTCAGTGCTTACATAGTTACAGCCAGAACATTTTCTGACCCCCCGCCCCCACCTCTTTGAATAGCCCTTGCGTTGCTGTCGCAGGACTGCAAGGTTGCTGGCTGTGCAGGTAAAGAGAGCAGTGGAGGAGGAGAGAGGGCTTCCAAAAAATTCAACCTGGAAACTATTTACATTCTGCTCCATATTTCATCCGAGCTCCCTTTGAGAGCAGGAGCTAGTTTAATCAATAAGATTGCACCTTTGGGCTCTCGAGCACACACACACACACACAGCCCACATATACACACTATTAAAACATGCGCACAATATAATACAATGAATTACTGAACTAGTTGGAAAGGTTTAGGAAGAAATAGACACAAAAAAAGCCCCTTGCTTTGAGTGTATACTGAATGCAAGTTGGTCTAGATAGAACATGCCTAATTAAAAATCTGAGCTAAAATAAAAAGACGTTTCCACAGAGAATAACAGACCATTAAAATTAATTAGTGATAACAAGTTGCTTCTAAATAATGTACTAATCTAATTCAAAAGCAAAAGTAAAGAAGTCTTCTAAAACACATGTGTCAAACTCAAGGCCCGGGGGCCAAATCTGGCCTTGGGTAGTTTTGAATGTGGCCCTCTATGGACTCCAGACTCCAAGTTACATAAATTGTGGAGTTTTTTGCGACTCCACGATTGTAAAAATTCACGCAAAATCAACAGATCCCAGCATTGTTTTACGGTAATGCATAACTCGGACATTGTTGCGAATTTCATGCAAAAATGGACAAAAACATTGGATTTAAGTCACTGCTAACTCCCAAATACTGCAGGTGGCAGTATTTCTTACTTTTACTTATTTCGTGCGAGTAACAATGCATTTATACATAAGCACAAATATTGTAAAATTCAACATTGTTTAATTTTAAGAGTGCAGAGACAGATATCTATTAACATTTGAACAGTTTGGTTTTCATAAATACATCCTGGCACAACCAGCCCATGAGCACATTCATGACCTTGTTATGGCTCATAAAAAAAGAGTTTGACACCCCTGCTCTAAAAGCTGATTCACTAATTTGACAGATTCAGTCAGGCACTAGAATTGCATTTCCTGTTCCCTGTCACACTGATCCAGAGCGACTCCCGCCCAACACACCTGGTAGCCGGCTAGCAGCTTGCTCCTCCAGTGCGCCTGGGGCATGTCGTGGATGGAAAGGCGCAGGTTGTGGTAGCTGTCTTTGAAAAGCAGGACGTGGGGCTCGTCAATCAGCCGACCCCCGAGCTGCCTCTCCATCTGCATCACCTCCTGACGGGAGAGAAAGTGGCAGCGAGAGGCATCAGAGCTGATGGGGGTTGGGGGGTGGGGAGCATCATGCAGGTGCAGCGGAAATGTGTAAAACAATCTATAACTCATAACAGCTCGCACTTTGTTTCTCACTCGCACGCAGAACCGTTCTGTTGGAAAGAAGAGTTTATCCACTCACACGCTGGCAGAGATAAAAAGGACATCGCATCAAGCCTATTGAAAACTTGGACTCGTACAGATACACACAGAGCCTGACACACACACAGCATGAGCTTGAGGCAGGGGTGTGGAACATCTTAGGATCGGGATATTGTGTTCCTGTATGAGCCCCCAAAGATTGGACCAGCGTGTCTCCGCTGAGCTTTTGTGTCCCCCCACAAGGCTTAAGCCGAGTTTGCACGGCCGGCTTCCGGCTACAGCGTTTGCATGCAAACGCTGTAGCCGCCCCCCCCCAGCCGGCCGGCTACCTGGACTGTGATTAAGTAAGTGATCGAGCCATTAGTCAACTGCTCATTGTTCTCGCATGGTGAAACTCCTTAATTTCATTTTTGTTTTTGTGCCAGGAGAGATTTGTAGATGCATGCTTAATATTTTAATCTCAGTGGGACTTGCTCAGTGGACCATTTGTCGCCATCCAAATGACCATCTGGAATGACAAGATAATATCCGCAACATCTTCTTCAGATTTAATTTTATTCGATTTTAGCTGGATGTTGTATGAATCCCTAAAACTGATTTTTTTTTTTTCCAAATAGGCTGTGGTACTACTTATTAAATTAAGGTTGTATATATTTTCTTCTGTATAAATGTAATAGCTTACAAGACTTTCAGCTCCCAGTCCATTTTGTTTAGTTTTCATAAATTCACAGAATCACCATGAATTGACTGCATTTTTACAGAAATAACACTATAAGGATAAATTGATCTTTTAGTCGGTGGTAAAAGGAATAAAGTCTGAAAATACGAATATTTTCAGAATACTTGATTTTCTTTTTCCCATGTGTTTCTTCAAACTTAAAAGAGATTCCATGAATCCCTCGTCATTTCTAGACAGTGAAGTAACTTTGATTACAACAGCAATAAAAAAAATCAGTCCTCTGAAATTAGCGATGTGAGCAGCGTTTCCAAAGAATATGTGTTATTTGAATCTGTCTGATTGGCGAACAAGATGGCAGCAGGAGGGAAACCAGCCAGAATGAGCCTCAGAGTCTCACAGAAGATATCTAAAAGACGACGGCACCGAACGAGAGACGCGTGTATAGACGGTGGCCATATGTTGAGTGCAACATGCCAGAATGGTTGCCCATGGTTGTGATTTCAGCAAAGACATCTAATTAAGGAGGAGAATGGCTGTAATTTTTGTGCTCACAACGCTGATTCAATTTTCTGCCCCTTTCCTCAGGAATAAGCCAGACTGATTCCAATTATAATGGGAAGGAATCTGTTAATTATCCAGTTGGAATCTCTACCTGCTAAACTCAAAGTCCTTCACTGAATGAGCAACTCCGGGTTCAGCAGGGGAGCCGAGCATTCATGTTTACTCAACGCATTGTTAGTTTCTGTCTTATCTTTCTGCAGGCGCGTACATTGCACCTCTTGCTTTGAGTTCAACCTAATTATTTGCTTTAAATTTTAATGTACGATTATTTAGCTGGAATGCGCTGCCTTTGTGATGCTGCTGAGCTCATTCTCACAGAAAGGGGAGGTCAGACATTGGCTCTGACTGAAAGCATTGAGGTCTAATGAGTTAATAACAGAGGCCAGTGCTTTCTCCGCTGAAAAGCCCCCCTGCTATTATGTCTCTTAAACATACAAAAGGCACATTATCCAGGCTTCCAAAGAGGTTCATTTAAACAGTTCTTAAGCATGATTATTTGTTGGTGGGGGAAGATTAGCATTGCAGATTAGCTGTAGGGCTTTCATCGGGTTTTGACCTATAGGCACCGATCTATAGATCTGCTTGCAGGAGAAAGAGCGCAGAATGCCAATTATCTTATTATCAACATCTCACTGCAGCAACGAATACTAAGTCGAAATTGGAGCAGTTTGTCAGGTTAAACGCTGACATGCAGGAATTACAATCAAAACGTGACTCTGCAATAACACACAGCACCTCCTCTGCCTTATAGGTGTGGCCTCCCACTTAGCTTTAGGTCAATTCATTCCTCTAATCTCAACCCACATGTTGCCATTTTTCCCTTCCTACTGTAATCCAAGGGAGGGACAGATTATTGGCAGAACTCGGTTATTCCAAAAATTAGCTGATAATAAATGAATGTGTTGTATCTTCTTTCGGTAGCTGGAGTCAAGTGAAAAATAAAATGTGATAAATAAAATTCTCACACTGAGAATTTGCGCTTTATATAATCACATCAGGAGGAAAAAAAGTATTAAAAAAAGTTAACTTCAGTGAATAAATAATTAAGTGTAAGGCTGCAGGTTTCTTGGAAATTGGATTGATTGTCAGGTGTGTGAGACTTCATCCAACGGGCTGAATACATTATTGGCATTGCGATATTCATAACATGGAAATAACGTCGAACAAATACTGCTTTCCAAACAGCAATAACACTAATATTTGGATGATGATATATTGTGCAACCCTTACTTTGAGGCTCCCTGTTTTTAAAAAGTCCATCTGAATAAAATTTGGATTCATGGGCAGGATTAAAATGTTGCTCAAGTAAAAGCTCAGATTTTTCTTTAAAGCCATAAAAACGCTCATTAGGTTTGTTGGCATTTGTATATTAGTTTATTTCTACTCCACATAGCCTGGAAAAGATGGCTTCTTTTTCATACAGGATTTTTAAAACGTGTAGAAAACAATCAGCACCAGTTCTAACTTCATGCTGCTTATGCGTATTAGGGGCCTGTGCGTGTGTGTATCTGCACAGGATTTCAACATATGTTGTGGACTAATAGCCCTCTTTACGCCCCATTATCCTGATAACAAATGGCAGTGTGAACTGGCTAATAGATGAGAAGCTACATTTGACCACGCTATTTACTCCTTCTGAGCAAAAACAATGCAAACTTTCGAATATGCTTATCAAATCACACATTAATCACCTTGGAGCTGATTCTGAGTGCATTCACATTCTCTTCAACTATAACCACGTGGAGCAACAGACGCATTAGGATGCATGAGACGAGCGAGAAATTCAAGAGAGAAGCTCCCTTTTGTTCTGAGGGAATTAAAAAAAAAAAAAAAAAAGCTCTTGGTGTGTGTGAAGACTGTGAATTCAGAGTCCAACAGAGCCAAGACCACCCCGGCATTCAACGAGCCTGGCTAAAGAGAGCAGGATGGAGCGAAGATGGAGTGAAAAGAGCAGGAGAGACAGAGGGAGCTTAACATTTGTGTCTCCAGGTCACTAAAGTGGCCAGCTTTAGCAGGAGAGATAACAGGATTACGGCAATCACGGCCAAAGTTTTCTATGACTTCAACCCTTTTCATTCCCACTCCTCCACTCCTCGCTCCGTTCCCCCCGTCCTGCTGGCATAGACCGGAGCTGGAACTGTGATGGACTGGGGCCGGGCTCCACTGGGAAACAAGAGACACTCGTACAGCTAATCTCCTCAGCCTGGTGCTGACAGAAAGAGGTTAGTGGCTGCACCAAATTCTCTCTTGCAATAATAAAAAACAAAAACAAAACAGCCAACTGTCAGGAAAAAAATAAATAAGCAACTCAAGCTAAACAAATCAAAAGTATTAGCAAAGCCCTATAATTTAAGAGCTGGACTTGCACAAAGCTGCAGCTTTTTCTTCTCATAGGAAGGTCAAGCTCTTGGTTGTGGTTTTCTCTTGTACTGGCTTTGTGTATAATAAACTGATTAACTTAACCAGCTCTGATGGGGATTACGAGCTGCGTTTGATCAGTTAATTAGTCAAGCTACATGCTGTCTGAAACACAGAAGCTGTAATACCCTTATAAACTCACACCCAGCCCTCTACTAATAGCAACACTGTGCCCTCATGTCTAAAAATGTGCCTTTGCAGGGCCTATCCATTTCCAGAGCAGCTCTTTTCAGGCAAATGTATTTGTTTATAGAGAGTAGGCTGGCTATGTGGGCTCCATAAATCTGTGTATTTGTCAGCAGGATGTGACAGGCTTTTCCTCTCTGACTGAGAGTCTATCAGTCTGAGCTCCAGTGGCCGTGCCCGCTACAGTCAACTCTGATTAATAACTACAAATAGAAGGGACTTGTCTGCTCAGAAATGAATGGGGACTGCATTTGCTTGGGAAAAGATGCACATTTCTGCCTGATAAATCACAGAGGAGGATGAAAGAGAACGGCAACATGGGAGCACAGAAATATAATGTAGGAACAATTTCTCAGCTTGGCTCGGTAATAAAGCTGACTGCCTTGTTTAACTTAATGCCACCAATTACTCGCATGTGCTCTTCTGTCTCATCTCTATCTCTCTGTCTGTCTATTTCTGTCTTATATATATATATATATATATATATATATATATATATATATATATATTTTTTTTTTTGCTAGAATAGCTGTAACTTTTCTGATAGATG
>CAEFZY010024420.1:0-12827 GCA_903066815.1 Brachyrhaphis roseni | reverse complement strand
ACCGCCTGGTGGACGGGCGCGGAAACTGCGTGAGAGCTTCTGCGGTGGGGAGCAGGCTGCGATGCTGGAAAGTGCGCAAGACCTTTTGCGGTGGCTGGCGGCAGGCGGTGCTGGAACCCCCGCGGTGGCTGATAGGCCGGAGCGGCGCTTGGCTGCGAGGGCCGCACGACGCTGCTCCGCAGCTTTAATTGTTTTTATTTTTTTTTGTATTGAAAACACAGCGGTCATTCAAAAGACCACAACATGATCTGATAGCTCCCTTCAGAAACAGGAAGTTTGATCCTTCATTTCCCTTTCTAGCACAGATAATGTAAACACACACAGCAGCTTCCACTCAAAGTAAAGCTGTTTTTCACCTCTTGTACCACATCTCAGCTTCCTCATTCTCATTGGATGACCGTAGAAGACGGCCCAGGTTCACCATAGCAACATAATGCGCTGGCTTAAGTCGTATTGCTTCCTGATAGTGAGCAGTGGCTAGATGCCCTTCCCCTGGAGGAAAATAGTCAAAAGTGAAAGGAGAGAAATTAAAGGATGACTTAAGGGAAAATTGTTATTGCAAATGTGGATGTGGGAAAGATGGGGAGAAGCAGAAATCAAAACTTTAAAAGAAGTCAATAATGATCTTTAGAATCAGATCAATCTGATTTAACATTCTCTCTCCTACTATTAATTTCTACCTTCATGAACATTGAAAATAATCCTACATCAGTTCATCTGTTTTCCTTTTTGTGTACTGAGCTAGGTTCTGATTCTGCTGGAGGTCACTTCTTGTTAAAAGGGATTTTTTTCTTCTCCACTGTTGCTGCATGCATGTTCTGTATGAGAGACTGCTGTAAAATCAACGACACAATATAAGGACACAATGCAAGTCCAGGAGGAGCAAGTGCTCCAAGTCAATGACTTGATGCAAACTCCTGTTTTTTTTATATATATAGAAACTTTTTAAACAATTATTAATTGAGCATACTGTCATGTTTCATAAGTAGGATCAGTTGGAATGTATGAGTAATTGAGTTGAAGTAATTTTTTGTAAAGTGAATTGGACATTTGTTGTGAATTGGTGCTATATAAATAAATTGAATTTAAATGTGTTAAGGCTTTTGAACAGACAAGTGCCACCACACTTGGAGAAAAAAATAGAACCTTACTGATAATGAAGTCCAGAGTGTGTACTGGGTTGTGGGTTGGTTGTTTGACATGATGTCTCAAGCCAACGTTTTTGTATAACACTCCAACAATGACAAAATAGTCATAATCAGTACATATGACAGATAGGTCACTGAAATCATTGAAGAATTTTTTGATCTAAGTTTAGGTTCAGGGTTTTTTTTGTTGCATTTATTTTTATTGGTTATGGCGTTTCATGGATCTTACGGTATTTTACCGTGTGGGGGCCAGACGCATTTTGGGAGAAGATAGGTGTAGAACTAATGTTTTACCTTAGGAGGTTTTACTGGAGGGGGGCCCTTTCTACATCAGATTTCAAAGATTTCCAGAAAGACAGTGGTGAGGATGTTGGCCGGGTCATCAGTGTAATCCATTGTTTAAGTCTTGGGATCTTTATGAACAATAAACTTGTTCACTATTATTTTCAGTAACATGAAAGACCTAAGAACCAAGAACACAGATGAGCTGAAGACCCCTTCCTATAGTACATGGGCTGTACTGTATAGTAAATGGGGTCGTACTGTCAGTAGGACCCCATTTCTGCATTAAAATCCAAATTTTCTGAGAGCGCTTTGGGTTTTCATAAGTTTTCAGCCACATTTATCAAAAATCAACAGAATTACATGCTGGGAATACATAATTTTGTCTAATAAAACTAGAAACTATGTAATGTTTTGACTTGAATTAGATAAATAAAATAACTTTTCAATGAGATTCTTATTTATCATCATGTTAACTTGTTTAAGAAGAAACTGGGAGTTACAGAGCTTCAGTGAAGCAAGGAAAAAGTGATGGATAACCAGTGCATGTACACACTGTGCTCTGGATCAGACTGGGAGCAACAATAACTTACCTGTGTCTACCAAGAAAACACCATAGTTGTTATGTAGGTCGGAGTTGTCTGGGCAGTTTACTATGCCATTCAAATACATTTCGTTTGCCTCAGCAAATCGTTTCTGTGAGAGGATAGAATAAGATAATATTTTATCGATCCTCCAATGGGGGGAAATTTTGTTTGTAACAGCATAGGACACAATAAAAATTTTAATAAATACAGTAATGAGAATAAACACACAACAATAAGTAACAATGAGCAGTGATAACCGTAAGGATACACACTATTTGTCAGGTTCTGTGTTTTTCTGTGATTATTTTCGAGTTTTTCTGTGTATTTATTTCGAGTTCTGTGTCTCTGTGGTCTCCGTGTTGTCCTGTCCTCCCCTTGATTGTTCCCAGGTGTGTCTCGTTCCTTGATTACCCTCTCTATTTAATCCCACCTGTGTCCTTTGTTCCTCGTCTGTGTATATGTCCATTCGTTTGCCCTGCGCTACCTGTGCTGAGCCTTGTTTTCCGCTCTGCAGTGCTGCCTCGGTTGTTGGACTGTTTACCTGTTTATTCTACATCAAATCATCATTATTCACATCTTACCTGGGTCTCCTGGGGTCTGCCTCACCTCACCACCACACCCACTTCATGACAAATGAAGTATTAAGTCACTAAACAAAATTGACTTCAAGAAATAGTCATCAGAATAGAAATTATAGAGATCATTTTTATTTAATATGCTGTAAATAGATTAATCGCTTATTGTGAAGGTTTATCAACAATTTTTGAAATATTAAAAGATGTTCAGCTTTCATCTGTAGATAGATTTATAATCTTGTAGTCTAGGTTCCAGAATTGAGCACTCCCATATGTATTTATAAAGAGCTTCACAAAGTTACAATTGTCAGTATAACTGTATTTATGCACAAATATAAAATAAGAAGCAGGATCTAACTTTTTTCAACAGAAAACCTGTGTTTGATCTAAAGAAAAACATTTGCTTGCACCATATCTTTAAAAATGTCATGGTTAACCTAAATAAAAATTCAAAATGTGTAAATGACAACAAATCCATTATCTTATCGCTGAGTGTAGCATTTTCTGTAATGATTAATTTTTACAATTTACAGCCAATGCTGAGTCTGTGCAAAATATCCCAAACTTCATGTGCAGGGCTGCTTGTGCTGCAGCGCAGGGCTGAGATGGGACCTGGCCAGTATTTCCATTAGCTTTGATTAAAACCAAGAGGTGCAGATTAAATTCATTCAGCGAAGGTTGGGAGTCTTCCTTTTAACCCTTACTAGACATGTACGGAGCGATAACCCGATGGGTTCTGCACCGGACAGGAAATGAATGACAAGAACTAAAAAAACGGAGAGAATACGGTGAGAAAGCAAACATGAGAGGAGGCCAGAGTGAGCAGAGGCAGCATTTCCGTCACACTTTGCAAGCAGCTGTCGCTGGAGAATCCAGATGCCTCATGTCTCTCTGAGGCGTCAACCACTGCAGTATATCTCACAGCTGCTAATAAAACCAGCACTAAACGGCTGCATGCATGCATAAATGTGAGATTGCATGTGTATCTTGGTGTATTGGTTTGTGTCTTTTAAAAAGAGTCTGCATGAAACAAGGTTGACATTTCAGGGCTGACCAGTCAGTCTGAGTTAATATGTACATTAAATATCACGGCGACTGTGAAACGGAGTAACATACAGCCTGCTGACACTGATGAATAGAACCACAGTAACGACCTCAGCGTGATTACAGTTCTTCAGCACATGGTTTATTTATGTGGAAGCCTTCAACTAGACCAGGGATGTCCAAAGTGTGGCCTGGGGTCCATTTGTGGCCCTTGGATTCATTTTGTGTGGCCCCTAACTGGTTTTCAAGAATGGCACACTTTTTGTAATTTCTCTAGGGTGATATTTTCCATGGCGAGTTTTTAACTTCTTGGCAACACAACAATTTTTTTCTTGAGTTTTATTGTTGTTATTATTATTATTATTATGTTGTTGTTGTTAGTTGTGCCACAAACATCCAGCATGTTTTAACTCAAAAACAGACTTTTCACACCCATCCATTACATTTGGCTAAATACAGCAAAGGTTGTAAAAAAAAAATCTTACTTTTGTTGCTAATACTTAAAAAATGGAAAATAATCAACATTATTAACATTATGACTCATTAACACATGCATAACATTCTTTAACAGTCTTTACAATAAACTAAGTTACATTTTTGTATTTATTTTTTTTCTCACAGGACACTGTGCACCTCCGGCTCAGAGTAATGCTTACATAAGAGATTCCAACTTTGTTATAAAGAGAGGAAGCAAATCAGTGAATGCAGTGCTTGATCAGGATGCTGAATATGTATCACAGGCACGCTGCAGAGGAGGTTCATTCATGGGAGCAGGAATGAGGAAAGGCAGTTGCAATCAAAGCGCAGCGCTGGTGTTTCTGCGAAGGATGCAGGTTTCGTCCATCCTCTGTGATGAAGCACTTTTCTCCTGCTGAGACACCAAACTATTTATAAAACAACACAGACAGCCCACAGGCACGGAAGAGAAAATGGCTACTCTTTCGGTACTTTCTTCTTAAACAGTCTCTTCAGCTTTTCCATGGCATAAGTGGAACAAGGCAAACTCTGATGGTAAAATAATTACACACCCTGTTTCAGTCGCATGTATCATTTAATTGTAGAACTAACTTTAACAGCAAAAACATGAATTAGTTCAATAAAACATGAATTTTCAACCTCTTAAATTCATGTAGAGGAATCCCCCAATGTCCAATCATATTGTTTTAATCATGCTGAATTCTGCACTTTGAATAGACCATCGAATCACCTGGATTATTTAGTTTGTAAGTATTCTATTTCAAATATTTGCTGTACATAATCCAGTTTTAGTCATTGGACGGGCGGTGTCATATTTTGGTCTGGATTTCTTAGACAATCTCACAAAGTATTTTTATCTAGTTCCTGTTACAAACATCTTGAAGTAAGACAAAACTAACTTAAATGTAACTTTTTAGCAAGATATAGGAGCTGGAAACGACTAATTTACATGGGTTACACCTACTTACTTTCTCTACACATAGGATGTGTTTTGTTCATTTGGGGTAAATTTATATAATTTTAGACCCTGAAAGACAATAGATAATTAAAATCATGTCATGATATATAAAATCTTAAAGCTTGAAGAGTGAAATGGGGTGTATTCTAAACAAAACTATCAGGATATTGACAGGTACAGTGAAGGTTAAAATTGATGAGGAAGTGCAGCTTTATGCTGAACTGAAATGTTTACAAAAGCATTTATTTTCCCATAATTGTTGACATTTTGTCTTGTGGTATAAAACATCAGGACAGTTTGAGAGTAAAATCATGGAAGAAACCAAAGGTCAACTATGTGGTGTGTTTATCAGATCAGAGGCCCGGCTGACAGTATGCAGCCCTGAAATCATAAATAATATACTAGCATCAGCTCAAAGGCAAACACTCGCATACAAGACATAAAATCAAATACAAATATTGATTTATCTAATATGACCATTCTTCAAAGCAAGCAGAAACAAATTTAAAATATGTGGGATATGAGATTGTTACTGAAATAGTTGGTAATTGAATTGACGGGAATGAATTAAAAGCTTGATCTTTAACCCTGAATGTTACAAACGTGGTATTTCAATTTTGTTGATATTTATTATTAGCAAGTGCTTTAAAACCTCTTAAGACCCAAGTTTCCAATCTCTGCTTGGATATTTTTGCTTATTTTAATTGTATGCAGTTCTTTAAATGTCCTTTGAGTAGATATATCTTCCCATTTATCCATAACAACCGGAAGTTTCAATATCTACCAAGTTATTTCCGCAATTTATGGTCTATTAAAAGAGTGCCCTTCAAATTAATTTCACTCCCTGAAGAGGCGGGAGTGAAATTACCGTAATAACCTAACATTGGCTGGAAAGCGCAACATCTCCGCTTTCAGAAACCGTTGGATTTTTTTAAGATAGCGCAAAGTGTGTCATAATTACGGTACTGCAAATTTGTCTGTACGGTCGCCGATACTAGTGATGGGATTTTCGGCTCCTTTTCGAGATGCGGCTCTCACTTCAAAGAGCCGGCTCTTAGAGCCGGATCGTTCGCGACCGACACATCACTAGCCGATACGTTCGGTCCGGAAGGGCTAAACGTTAGCATAAAGTCAACATTTAAATAGTTTGATTCATGTGAGTTCTCATAAAAAGATGAGCTATCACTCTTTGTGTACTTTATTAACTCTGCTCAACCACTGACAGAGTAGCTATTTTGGGGGAAACTGACACTCAGATTTAACTATTAACCTTAACATGTAAACACATTATTAACAGCAGCTCACAACATAATGATCCATTCTATCATCTTTAAGCTGCAAACGCTAGTCATTTATTAGCGGCCGTTCGCTCACGGCATCGGCAGTGAAAGGAACAATCAGAAAGGTTCAGTTTCCACATTAATATATTAAAATGTCAACGTTATATGTTAAAATGTCAACACTATTAATGGCGTTGCCAGTCTGCACAGGTAAAATGTCAGGACGGAAACAAAAGCAAGACACAATGAATGAAATATGGAGTAAAGAGCTGTAAATGCTGAGTACAAAGGACAATATAATCAGAATAACTCAAATGCAAATCAATTTTCTAAAGTAGGCAGATAAAATAAAGACATGCTTGTAATATTTTAACCTGCATTGATACTAAAATCACTCGTTTTAGAAGTTGGACAATCCCTTCTGTAATATTCAGGACTGCATACCAATCATAAGTTAATTTTGAATTACATTTTCTTTGCCAAAAATAATAAAGGATTTTCAGAAACAAATAATTACCAACTGTTTTTCTTGTCTCCTGCCCGCTGCCCGCTGAGAAACTTCTATCACACCACAGGAATCCCAGACACAACAATTCCTCTCTGCTTCCACCAAAGTCACCTTTCCCTGATTGGTTTGTAGGACAAGAAGAGAAGTAAAGAGAAAAAGAAAGAGAAGAAAAGGAGTGCTAAATGTGAGGGAAATTGTTTTAAGCTGTTATACTGTGCATGTACAGATGTTGATTAATGTTGATGATTTGCAGAAAATTTAACAATTGGTTTGAATAAAATACTTTGGTTAGAAGACCAATTGAAGTATCATATATTAGTTATTTAAAAAAATCTAATTACTTTCTTTAATTTGAAAATATTTTCTGTCTTGCAACATTTATAGAGAAACACAAAGAGATCTAAATGCTTAAGCTCTGCAAAAATATTTTTGCATTTATAGCTACAGTTGTGGTCAGAGGTTCATCTATTTTCATGAATGTCATATTAAATTTGGGTTTTAAATTGCTTGCTCAAGCCAGTCTTTTTTCAGGATGAAAAAAATGCAACACACAATTCTAGGAATAAGACTCACAAATGTGGATTTTCTCTAATTATATACTGTATAAAATTATACATGGTCTTTAGTGTACACATGTATTTTATAGGGGTGCAACGATTGCAGTTTTCTGGCCGATCTTTTAAAAAGCCTAACCTGCCAATTCCGATTTTGCCTGAAATGTTGCTCAATATAACAAGAAAGTTGCTGAATTGGTAACAGTGGGGTGACTGTTGTCAAATGTTCAGACATGACCTGATGGGCCGGTCAGTTGGTCAAACCTCTCTCACTGCAGAGCAGAAGAGGACAGTTGTTGATTTTTAGATCTTCGTCAAGCTAGTTAAGATTGGTGATAAGATTGACTGGTGGGTAAGATCGGCTTCGCATGTAAAAATCGACCGATCACTGATCTCCCAAAATTAAGGAAACTGGCTGGCCGATAAATTGGTGCACCCCTAGTATTTTTGACTAAAAGTTCAATAGAAAAAGTACATACATCGTGAATAAAAGGTATGTTTTAGGGAGTCAAAAATTAACAGAAATGCTAAAGCGCTAAGCTAAATATTAGCTCTGCTAGTAGCAGATTAGCAGAAGTGTACCCACCTACATCAGTTTCAGTTTATTTTCTTAATATCCATAAAATGTCTGACTTACTGAAAATGTCAAAATGCATATTTTTTTCTCAAAACAAAATATAGTTTTGAAAAGTCTAAAGTTTTTTTTTGCCTCAGGGACTAAATCAACAGAGATAAGGTCAGAGGCAGTAGGAGCGAAAGATGAATGCATCTTGCTCTTTGTGTTGAAATGTGGTTGTTGTTAAAGCTCAACAGACGAAAGAAGCAAGAAAGATAGAAATAAAGAAAGGCAGGAGAATGAAAGTGTGTCTGCTGCTCCTCCTGATGGACCCAGCCAAGCCATTCATTACTCCCCGAACGCCAGCCGGTGTCAGTTATATTACCGCGAAGCCGTCCCTGACTGACGGCCATGAGTGGGGGGAGAAAAATGGCAGCAAAATACTGCTGGATGCCCTGCGAGAAAACAAGGGAGGGGCAGTTGATGGATGGGTGTGTTTGACCCAGGCGGGTTTCTTCCAGATGAGACAGGGAATCAGCTGAGCCTTTGGCCCTCTGCTCACAGCATGCCAGCCTTGTCAGCATAAGAGGCATCAAGCTAAGTTGCCCCCATTGGCGCCTCCGTCACTTGTGTCAAAACAGATGCTCTCCATATTCAACAGATGAAACTCGATGGGATGAGAATACAGAAGCTTCACTGGGTTTATGACGCCCCTGATGTCAGGTGAGGGCAAATATCCTCACCTCTCTAAAACATCCCAAAAACAATGGCTGCAGGACACAGACCTGGGCACTTTTTTTTAAATATGATCTCAGATTTGTTAAAATACAATCAAGAAAAGTCTTTTGGGCTTTTTCTCAATGTCTCATTTCTCACATTTCACCTCATTTTTCCTCCTGTTATCTTCTATGTCTGTGACTGTGACAACTAATTGGATTTCCCCTGCTGCTCAGACTAACGAGAGCAAAATTTTCTATTTAGTGGCCCAAGTGAAATAACTTACAGTTTTAACTTACGCAAAATCCCTCATACTTTCATTTTTTCACATTGCAACCCCTAACTTTCATACAGAAACATTAAAATAATGATTGTAGATTTGAATAGATTTAACATATTTTGGAGCAGAAAATTGAAATTTACTTATTAAAGGCAAGGAAGCGTTCCAAAACAGTTTGGCCTTATGTGAAAAAGTGATTGATCCTAAATCCAAACCACTAGTTGTGCTGCCCTTTGTAACAAAATTGTTGTCAAAATGAGCTATTAATGATAATTCCTGTTTTACATTGCTTTATGTAGAGGATTTTTGGTCCACTCTTTGCAGAATTGTTTTAATTCAGTCTTATTGGAGGTCTTATGAACATAAGTGGCACGTTTAAGGCGCCACTTATGTGGCATTCCAACTGGATTTTTTTGTTGCAGCTTTGTTACAGCTATAAAATTAATGTAAATACAATATATCCATCTGCACAGGCATTTTCTTTATGCACTTATCCTTGCAGAATCTTGAAGGGCTCGTGGAGTAATTGGGCCAGTCAATCTACAGAAATATATACTATGCAGTGGGTTAAATAACTATTAGATACACAGTCAATTTTTTACGTTTTTCCACTTACAAAAAAGGAGACGGTCACTGTCGGTACACCTGAACTGTGTGAGATAAAATCTTCTTTATCTGTATTTATTGTACCAAAGGTTCCTATTCTAAAATATTTACATTTTTCTTATGTATCAAATGCTTATTTTATGCAACAAATAAATCATTTAAAAATCTTACGGCCAGATTTTTTATATATTTAAAATTTTTGTTGACCGACTCCGTTTGAACACGACGTAAATTATTCTGACGTCAGCCGGTTGACGATTGCGGAAGAGGGGTCTTAGCTTTAGCCTGCTACCCTGGAACCAAAACAGATCAAATGTTTCCGTGCTAACTCGCTACGTAGTCGATCGTAATCTTAGATACTGATTGAAGTTCTCCTTGTCAGATACCTGCTATCTGCCTTTGTGACACAGGAGAGAGGAGAAGCTAAAGAGCCACCTGAAATGGAGGTAAATATTCAGCATCGAGCAGTTAGCTTTAGCTAACCTGACTAGTTGGTGTGGAGCATCTTGAAGTTACAGATACCAGAACTCAGAGCCGTTTCGTTAATAAAGTTATCTAAAATAAAAAGCTAACTTGGAAGAAAAATATTTGCAAGTTCTGTACAAAAAGTAAACATTATTGTCAGTGTTTGGTTGACATAAACGTTTTCTGTTCTCCTGATGAACCCAACGTTTTTTAACCTAATAGTGTTACTTCTTTTACTTTTCTCTAAAAAAGGATCCCGGTGGTTCTGCAGCTGAGGCTGGGACTCCATCCCAAGCCGGAGCTCCCAAGTCAAAGGTACCTCACAACTTTTTATATTTGTGTCTTTAATTAATCCGGACCTTTCTTTCTGATACATATTTTCGTGTGAAAATTATTGGTCATGTCTAAATATATGATTGTTTATAAAACCATTAGAGGAAATGTGATGACAGAATTACCTTTTTTTTGGCTTTATTTTTATTTACAATTTAGCTGTTGGGAAATATTTCAGATTCCAGCAATCAGTGCATTTGTGTTGAATGTTAATAGTCTGATCAATAAGGGCTTACAAACAGCAAAATGTAGGTTTTTAATTGATTTTTTTTTTTTATTAAAAAGCACTTTGTATTGCCTTGTTGCTGAAAATGTGCTATATAAATATAATTACCTTTACCTTTTACCTTTAAAATAAAAATAACAAATGCATGTCATGAGCTTTATTATTACTACTGCAGTAATGTATCTGAAATTATTGATTTGACAATAATATAATGTCATACATTTTTATTTACATTTTTAGAGAATGCCGTGATAATCTTGAATAAAAATTGGAAAATCTTACTGTTAGGCTAAATGATAGGGAGAGTGTTTGTATTGTGGATCACCGTATTGTTAATAATTTAATTTGCTGATGATTTGGCCAGCCCATCCCTGTACAGTGTTAGTTTGCAGCACCTACTTAGAGTTTGTGCTTTTTCTGATTTCCAGTCTAACCCTAAAAAGAATTTTTGCTAAAATTAACAAGGATCAGAAGCTAAATTTCACATTTCTTTAAAAGTGCAAATTGATTTATGGGTGATGATATGCAGTGTCAGTGTTGGTAGGTTTTCTTAGAAGCTTACATGTGGAAAGATGATGTTAAAACAGCCTTAAAGTTTATTCTTTGACTTTAATCTGTTGTGCAAAGACTAACCAGCATACCCAGGTTGAGAATCATTGTTTCATAAGATTAACTTTCTTCTTTCTTTTCTTCCCACCGTCTGCACAGCTGGATACGCTGTCCAAAGATGACCTCATCAAATATGCCAAAAAACAGATCGCCGCCATGCAAAAGATGAAGACCAAATGCACAGGTAGATAGTAAAGTCACGACTGGTGATTCTTCTCTGGCTGGGAATTTGTGACATTACTTTATTTGTTTTCCCAGATTTGGAAAAAGAAGTTGAATCCCTTAAACAACAATCCAAAAGTACTGACACAAGTCGAGAGGATGCCTTGTTGATACAGGTTTGTATGTCTCCAGATCTGTTGTAAAAGTAAATATGTTAATATTTTATAATTCTACTGTGTTTGCTGTTTTAGGAGCTGACTGAAAGGATGGATGTTCTATTACTGGAGAAAGCTGAAACTCAGCAAAGTCTTGCACTCTCACGTAAAGAGCTAGAGAGAACCAAACAGCAAGCCAAGGTAAAATACCACAAACATAACAATTTTCTGCAATGTTGTGTCTGTAAAGAAGCCAGATTTTTTTTATTATTATTATTTTCAGGAGGATCTAGCACTGCTGCAAAGTGAACATGAGCGAGTTATTGAAGGCCACCAAAGGAAGATTGAAACCCTGGAGTCCAGCATTGAGGAATCCAGAAACAAACACCTGGAAAAAGTGACTCATTTCCAGAAATTACTCCAGGAACAAGAGGAACGAGACAGAGAAAGAGAGAAGGAGCGCAGAGCAGAACACACCAGTGCTCAAGAGAGTGTAGAAGAAGTCAGACGCTCCTTGGAAGCTCAACTGGAAACTCAACTGGAAACTCTTCGAGTTGAAATGAAGGCAATCCAAGACAGAAGTTCGGAGGAAGCAGCTCAGCTGGGGGAGAAGTACCAAAAGGAGCTGACGAAGGCTCAGCAGGAGGTGGAGAACCTGAAGGAGGAGCTGGTTCAGAAAACCGTCCAGCATGAGGAGGAAATGAAAGCGCTGGAGGAGGACTGGGAGATCGAGAGGGATCGCCTCATGTTGCTCACCGAGGAGCTGACTGAGCAGCTGGCTTCAAAAGGTACAAGAGAAGGAAGGAAGTTACTGTTTTCTGGGTTTGGTTTGGTTTAAATGAGGAGAAATGTGCATAAAAATAGCCTTGAAAATCGAATTTACATTTCAATTAAGCAATGAATTAAATATTATTTTATGATACAGTTAAAGACTTCTCTGTATTTTGTGTGGATTTCATCACTACAAAAACATTTTTACCAAATATTTTTGATCCAGTTTCTAGGGCAAATATTTTAGTACACTTGAAATAAGACAAACCTCACTTACAAGTAACTTTCCAGCTTCACATAGAAGCTTGTTTTAAGTAAATAATTCCTTAATATCGATTAAAAAAGTGCTAGTAACAAGTAAAATAATCTTCCAGTGGAACAAGACATTTTAACTTAAAATTGTCTTCTGTAAATGTCTTCTGCCATTTACAGAAGACAGTAAATGGCAGAATACATTTTATTTCACTTAGAATCAGTATTTTATCAGTAGTAAATAATTATTTACTTAAAACAAGCTCCTGTGTTTTGCTGAAA